>QFDD01000898.1:0-30691 GCA_006871305.1 Vachellia collinsii
ACGAGACGACAGCTACAACTGCAAGCCATGGGTTCATCTTCTCCATCATTGAGAGCTTAGGACAAGAAGACAGTCATTGAGCGTTTAGGACACCTTCCGTCGTTGTTACTCAACGCCACTGCCTTCAGGCTGGTGCATAATGGCGTCAAAAAATTATATAACCGAGAATATTTTAGAGCATGTTTGGTTCCCTTCCAGAAATACTTTTAGAAACATTTTTATATAAATCAAGATAAAACTCTTCTCACATGTCTACCTTGGATTGTGTACAATCATTTTTCAAAAGCTATTCACAAACATGCTCTTAGTCTGAAAATTGAAAATTGGTTTCTATGGAACCCATCTCATTTCCACGGGGTCTTGATATGAAATTCAAATAGGCTATTTTGATGGAATTCATTTCAAGATGAAGGTTCAATTCATGTGAATCAAACAAGCATGTAATATGGAGTTTAATTTCATTGTCAATAAATTTTATTTTGTAAAATATATAAAAAAATTTTAAATCGATTCTACTGCAAAACAAACAACCCTTTAATTAAAGTAGATTAGGTTTTCAGTTCAATTCTGAAAAATTAATTAATATAATTACCAAAAAGTTTTGCAAGTGAATAAGACATATGAACGAGTTATCATTTCGTGTATTAAAACCTATCATTATATATTATTCACTTGTCGTAGAATATTTTATGAATTATAATGTTTTCTTAAGACAAGTAGTGGTAGTGATTTTCTCAAACAACGGAATGCAAACAATTTATTTATTTATATACTTGTTTTATTACGAAGAAAATAATTATCACAATCAAGATCAATCTAACACATTTTTTAAATGCTTAAAATGTGTGCTTCTTCCCCATAAGAAATAATGTCAAGCATTTCAAGACATACGCCAGTAACCCGTTAATCTTCCAGTGGAGGTTTGTTATTCATTCTGTTTTTAAACTTTCACATTTTTAACTTCATTAGTTTTTTTTTTTTAAAACTTGTACTCACAAATACTATTATAGCCCAAGGAAAGCCCAAATACTATCACATTTGAGGCCCTTGGCCCAAAAGAGTACCACTTAAGTTCCATGTCTAAGGCCCAAAAGGAGGATTGGCCCAAATGCATTCACCTGCGTGTTTTTTTGGCCTGACCTCCTGCTTCATGGATTCATTCTAATTAATGGAATTATTATTTTAAATTAATTAAAATTATGTTTTATAATTTGAATATCAAGTTCAAATGGAATAAAATTACATCCATGGTTACAATATAAAGAATTGAGGGCGTTAAGAAAATTGGCGAGCCAATAAAATAATGAACCTACGGAAAATATTTAAATATATTTTCAAATATAACAGTCACCATCAAAATAGAGTTGGATATAATAAAAGGAGTTAGTCTCTCAGCAATGTAGCAAATTAACGTCGGAGTTCTAGCAAAATACTTATATACTCTGAAAGTATCATATCATTCATACTTTCTACATAAAAATGTTCCAACTATCTCTTTTTACGACCCTACAAATATATATTAGAATGAGATATGGAGAGAGATAAATAATCAATAGAAATTTATAGGAAATTATATCTACGAAAAAAAATTGGAATATCTTTATTGAAAAGAGTATGGATGATGTTGCACTCTGGGAATATGTAAGTATTTGTTTTGAGCATATTTACAAGAGGAAAAAGATGATTATATTTTAAGTGTCACTTTTATTCTTTTAAATAAATCTAAAGGTAGTGTAGTAAATATATAGTAACTTGAAATTATAGAACACAGAACCAATCCTTAAAATTAAAACATTTGACCTAGTCACTAAGGATTTAGTTCGTTCTCTATTTAAAAGCATGCATCAATCTTAAACTAAAAACTTGTAGGTAAGTCAAAACCACCTAAAATCAATTCTAAAAAAACTTTTATACTGGTCAAAACAAAATTCCCCTCACCTAATTACTTCGATTACGTAAAATCACTTAAAATAAGTTAATCCAAACACGCATGTGAGAATTCTTGGCCAAGCAAAGATTCCAAATAAAAAAAGAGGTTGGCGTTGGATCATATGTTTAAACAATTTTACATACCAAAGCAGAGTTAACAGTTGATTCTTCCTAACTAAAATGTATATTCATGAGTTTTGACTCATTGCAAGCTTTCTAATTCCTTTATTTAATAGACAATAAATTATATTAAAAAAACACGTTTACGTAAGGTGAGATAAGATTTCTCTCACACATTTACCTTCTAAATCATAAATCTTCTAAATTATAAATCACATTGGAAAAATAGCTTTCATTGCTAATTCGAATAAGTACTTACCTTTTTAAAAGTGGATCCAAACACTTACTTAAAAAGTGATTTTTTAAAAGCACGCATCAATCCTAAACTAAGAAACTGATAAATCATCTGCAGGACTATATGCTAGTAATCGTGATGACCTCAGAACCAATGTGTTTTCATGAATATCACGCCCTCACCTTTTGATATTTCACGCTCTGTTATAGGGTCATTTGATCACCACTATGGTTAACCTTTTGAACATTCTGATACCTCCAACTTATTCATATTTCTAGTAATAAATACAATGGAATTTCACTTTTCCCTTCTTGTTTTTTTTTTTAAAAACCTTTGACCTAGTCTTAGCTCCTAATGTAAGATCTGCTTTTCCGGAATGTGTGACCAAGTCTGGGTAGCAATCATGCGCATACCATTAGTGCTTCCAAAACGTGCTTTGAATTCTTGTAACCCACTTTGCTATGTCTAAATAATGCAATGAAAATCATCAAGATTCACTTGTAAGTGGATTTCTCTCTTCTCAATTCTCAGTAAAATGATCAATCCCATCACGGGTTCACTTCTTCCTAATGCATACTTCGTTTGAATATTCATTTTTCCTTCCTCCTTCCATAACAACCAACAAAAGATAATGCTCAACCATTTTCTCTCCACTTCTCAGTGCTTCAAACTGTTCTTTCATTTGTTGTGCTGGAAATGAATTATCTCAAGCTT
This sequence comes from Vachellia collinsii, assembly GCA_006871305.1. Taxonomy (NCBI): domain Eukaryota; kingdom Viridiplantae; phylum Streptophyta; class Magnoliopsida; order Fabales; family Fabaceae; genus Vachellia; species Vachellia collinsii. Next base: position 2,999 of record QFDD01000898.1, read on the forward strand.
ATTTTCCAAAACAAAAGCAATGTGATTATTTATTTGATTCAAAGCATTATATTTTTCTCTATAAAAAGCAGTAAAAATTATCTGCAACCCCAGAACCATATAGAGCTCTTCATCAATGGAGATTCAAATCCCATACACTATCCTCTTTGCCATCTCTTGCTTTCTCCTTATAATACTGAAGAAGAAATCATCAAGCTCTAAGAAATCTGTCAAAACCCTACCCCCAGGACCACCCAAATTACCTCTCATAGGTAACTTGCACCAGCTTGTAAGGTCACTGCCACATCACTCTCTGAGAGACCTAGCCAAAAAGTATGGACCCTTCATGCATCTTCAACTAGGAGAATTGTCCCATGTTGTTGTCTCTTCCCCAGAAATAGCCAAAGAGATCATGAAAACACATGATACCACCTTTGCCTATCGACCTAGTCTTATAGCCAGCAAGATCATTAACGACAATATGGACATTGGTTTTGCCCCTTATGGCAACTATTGGAGACAACTTCGAAAGATTTGTACTATCGAGGTTTTATCTGCAAAGAGGGTCCAATCATTTAGAACAGTAAGGGAAGAGGAAGTGTCTTCGCTTGTGAAGAACATATCTGAATATGAAGGCTCCATTATCAATCTCAGTAAGAAACTTTTGGAGGTCACAAACTTCATAACGGCACGAGCAGCTTTTGGTGCAAAGACCAGGGACAAGAATGTTGAAGAAATCTTATCAACTATGAAGCGTACGTTAGAGTTGGCAAGTGGTTTCTCAGTTGCCGATCTCTACCCTTCGCTCAAAATCCTTCAAGGGATCACTGGTACAAAGGCTAGAATTGAAAGAGTGAAAAGGGAGATTGATACTATGGTTAGGAGTATCATCAATGATCACAAAGAAAACAAGCATAGCCATGTTGATGAGGCAGAGGATCTAGTTGATGTTCTTCTGAGGATTCAAAGGGAAAATGACCTTGAAATACCCTTGACTCTAGAGAATATCAAATCTGTTATCCTGGCAAGTATTTATTTATATTTATGATTGAACTATTTTCTCATTCATCATATAAGTTTTATTATATATATATATATATCTTAGTAGTAATGAGAATATGGATTGGGCCCACGGATTCAACCCGCTGGCCCTCTAACCGCCAAATAATGGCAGGCTAGGGTTGGCATTTTGCTAACCTCTTGGGAGCCCGCCCTGCCCAATCCGCGAGTTGGTAAGACCCCCTTTTTTTAAAAAAAATGATATAATATAATATAATATATGTTTTTTTTTACATTTTTTCATTTCAATATTCTTTAAGAAAGAAAAAAGTAACATTAAATTCTATTTTTTTTTAGATAAACAACACCTAATACATTCAAAAGTAGTATAAATATTTTATTTTTTTATGTCAACTATCTATAATACTATATTTAAGATCACAATAAAACATTAATACTTATATATTTTTAAATTATAAGAAGATGTAGTAAGATAATATTATTTTTTAAGCCAAAATAAAATAATATTGTATAGTGAAAAAGTTTTAATTATGTTTTGTCTTATTCTTTTTATTAATTTTTTTTTGATGGGCTGGCGGGCTTGGGCTGGCAAAATGTCAACCCATTGTGGGGCTCTTTCAGCCTGCCCCGCCCAACCCACAGGTTGATCGACTTTCCCATCACTATCTATGAGTTCAAACTTATATACATACATGTATATTCTTTCAGGATGTTTTCCTTGGTGGAACTGAAACATCAGCAACAACTGCGGAATGGTCAATGTCAGAACTTCTCAAAAATCCTAACACAATGAAGAAGGCACAAGAAGAGGTAAGAAGGGTTTGTGGAAGCAAGGGATATGTAGATGAGTCTGAAGTTCATCAGATGAAATATGTACATGCTGTCATAAAAGAAACTCTGAGGCTACACCCTCCATTGCCATTGTTGCTTCCAAGAGAGAATCAAGAGAGCTGTGAAATCAATGGTTACAAGTTACCTCCCAAGACTAGGGTTATCATCAATGGTTGGGCAATTGATAGAGATCCGAAGTATTGGAATGAACCTGAAAAGTTTGACCCAGAGAGATTCATAAATTCCCCATCTGACTACAACTTCAAAGGTACAGAGTTTGAGTACATCCCATTTGGTTCCGGAAGAAGGATATGCCCGGGAATCTCATTTGCCACAGCTCTTATTGAATGTATGCTTGCTAGTTTGCTTTACCACTTTAATTGGAAACTTCCAAACGGGTTGAACCCCGAAGAGTTGGAGATGGAGGAAGATTTTGGCTCCGTAGTCAGAAGAAAAAATGATCTTTACTTGACTCCTATTATCTATCATCCTTAGTTTGTGTCATTATCACGAGTCAAATAGTCAATACATGGTATCAGCCTGTGGAGGCAAAAGCCAATAAAAAGGGAGCTAAAGCCTGAGTCAATATATCATCATGTTATGTTTTGTCTTGTACCCGTACTACATGATAAATTAATGACATGCTTCACTTAGCATGGGAGTTAAAACACTTTTTTCTGTTTCATGTAGAAGATGAGTTGACTACACTTCTTTCATATATAGTAATTTTCGTATTTTGGTGGAAATCATCATTTTGTTTATTACTGGAATAAAGATGGTGGAAGAATTGAAAGAATTATTTTTTAATATAGTAGATGACATTATTAATGCCTATTACACGAAGATATTTTAAATTTTACAAATTACAATACATTTAATATCTATTTTATCTATTTGTTTTTTTTGCTAAAACACTATTTCTTATCAGCAAAATCATATTAATTATTTTGTTTTCTCAATCTTATTTCTCTCTAACCACAAAATCACTTACAAAAAGTTAAGCCAATCATACACTAAGCCTTAGACAAAACATGGGGAAAAGGAAATGAGAGGAAAATCATTTCTCTTTCCATTTCAAAAAAGGGAAACATGTAACCCCACTTGACTCTTCCTTCTATACAAATCCGTCAGAACCGGAAGATGAAAAAAGAACCCTCTCATCCCTGAGTTGGTATAAGAAAACAACTGCCAAAAATACAGTGTACTATTTCCGAGAAAGAGAGGGTGAGAGAGAAGAAATACTGGATACTATTTCTCTCACGCAACACATGTTTACATTAATGATGCACATAACTACAGAAAGACCCAGATAAAAGACGATAATATCATGTGGTTGCTTAAGCGAATCCAGTACGTATAAGTAACATAGATACAGAAGAAAAAAATCTTACACAGCAAAATAACCAAGGCTTGAAACTTGGAAGGTAACTAGTTAATTAGTATCTCTGCTTATTGCCCACCAGGACTCCTATTCCATGACAGATATGAAGGATCTCCGAGTTGCCTAGAATCACAGGGAGATACAGACAGATCAGGATCTTGTAAACAATGATTGGGGAAAATAAAGAGCCATTCAACAAACTACAGAACAGAATCTAACTGATATGAAATTTGTAACCCAACGTGAACCTTAGCATTTGAAATATACTAGAGCACAGTATAAATAAATTTTATAACGAATCTTCATGTGTTTTTCACATTATTATTATGCTTCCTCATTTAGTTATATTACAAGTTCTGGTCAAAGCATCTCCTTCAACGTTAGGCCTGCTCGGTACAAAATGATAATGGAAAACTAAAGGGAATGAGAATGGTGAAGCCCCCTCCCATAAACATAACTCTCTTTTAACAAAGGCACTTTGCCATCTACCAAATACACTTTGAAAGGAATCATTATACCTTGAATAGTCTGACTTTTTTCATGCATTTTAAGCACTTACCTTGGCTTGATGAAATATATGATGGTAAAAGACATGGCCAGAAAAAAGCACAATCCTCCAACAGAGAGATATGCGATGCCAAGGAAGTTATTTTTCCCACCAAGCCAGGTAACAGTTGACAGTACAAGCGTTTTCTTTCCATTAAAACTGTACGTGTTGTAATTGTTCTTCAATGACATGTGTATCTGGTCACCCGCATTAAGGTCCACCTCTATACGTCCATACAGCTTCCTAAAAGTTGGAAGAGCAGCAGTTCGCATCCACACAATAAGATCCTCCTGCTCACTCAGCTGTTAAATACAACATTCAAAAAGTTAGGGACTTATCTCAGTACGCAAATTATAAATAACACTAATCACAACTTTGAAGACTGCAATATACAAGTCACAAAAATGAAAAAGGAATCAATGCAGAATATAATATAGAAAAAAATAAACTAGAAATTTAAATTAAATGTAGATGGGTAGATGAACATGTACAAAATTTTTACATTAACAGATTTTAGTTTATTGCAATGTGATTTGACAGGTGACTTATTCAACCAACCTCTCTTTTGATCATTAAATATACCCTAAACTAAATATTCTGAAGCTTCAAAAGCTGATAAGTTTATCCTTTAGGCAACAAAAGATCACAACTAATACGATCAAACTTTGGTTGTTTATGCTTCTCATTTACCAAATATATTTTATGCTTTCCAAGAATTTACAGGTAACTTCTACAAAAAAACTAGGGGAGCAGTATTGACCAGTTAATACTAATCACAAATTATATGGCCGTTGACTTTCCAATCCAGACACGTTAAAAAATTTTATATAATTAGTTTTATCCAATCAAAAAGCAATAAATAGCTTCAAATTTAGTCCAAAAAAAAACACAGCAGACAACATGTGCACAATCAGTAAATCCAGCATCGATGCAAGCACTAGATGGCACATTCCTACATCAAATTACGGCACTAGACCTAGTAAACAAAGAGAATTATACACACTAATAGTTGCTTCATTCTCTTAAACCCGCACCTCGACACACACACACAAACAAAATACCTCAAAAAAGGGGATGCATCATCTATTAAAAATGTTTTATGATAAGACTTACAGGTATGGATTCATTGAGATGTGCACCACCTATGAGAGAGCCATTCTGAAAGTTTTTAGGAAAGACATATTTTCCAAATTTGTGTTCCCTATCACTCTTCCAGGAGATGCCTTTCTTGTTCACTGCCAAAATATTGTTTTCACGGGAGAAGCCATACGTATCATTGAACAAACTCCAGGCTATCAGACCACAAGGTACAATTGCTTTGCCATTGGAAAGATCTTCAGGCTTACAATATTCAGTTATATTTCCCTTTTTGGGATCTCTCAACTGCTCATCATTTCGGCTTTTAACATACCTGAATGATAAAAGGTCAGCACTAGAATAATTGCAATTATAAAAATTGGATTACATGGAATATATTCAATCATTAACCAGAAAAATCCCAAACGTTAAGACTGAAATTGATTGACATATATGACAAAATTACATGAAAGTTCATAATGTGTTATGAAGATAAGATTAACATTAAGATCTTCATATGGATATTGCTTAAAACTTTAAGTTAGGTAATTGGTTAAAAAATGAACTTCCCTATGGTTCTCAAACAAAACTGTTTAATTTTTTCCTTCTACTATTATTCTTAGATAAAAACTTTTTATTTATCATAACCAAGGGCAAACAAATATTTAGTTCTTGACAAAGTAGTTGAAATAACTGAAATGTTTAAAATTAGTATAAACAAGAATTCAAAGTCTCAAACAATAATTCACAGTGGTTGAAATAACCAATCACCATCCATATTATAAAAGTAAGCAACTAAATTAGGGATACACTTCATTATTATTTTCTTTACTTATCTAAGCATGTTGCTGTTCTTGTTGTTGTATCTAAGCATGTATTTTCAGTAACCTTTATCAACCCTTAGGCGTCTTCAAGGTGTAGTGATTGAATATTATAAGAGTATTTATTTTCCCTCTTTCTTCCTCTACCTCGCTCTTCCTCCCTTGGCCCACTCTATATCCCCATTTCTCCCTCCCACCCCTCCCCCACCTCCACTTCTTCTAGTCCCCCCATTTGTCCCCTTTTCACTGTTATCAAGTGATATCAGAGCCTCCCAAATACAAACAGCCATGCACCTACTGCACCTTCAAGACAGCTACCCCATGAACATATATACAAGACAGCCCAAACCAACAAGGCTTGAATGAAACTTACAGCAAAACTCAGTCATTTAATAGTTACCAACTATTTGGCCAAAAAAAATAGTTACCAACTAGTTAGTTAGATTGTTAACAAAGAAAGAGCATAATCTTGACAGAAGCATCTTGAAAAACATTGTTCACATCAACCAGTTCTGCTATAGCACCCCTTCTCAAAGAATATATTTTTCATCGTTTTCAAAAGAAAATAAATAAGATCAACAGTGAGATACCAATCTGCAGCAAGAAATGTGAAAATGGGAAAACAACTAGCGATAATTGATGAAATGCTTTCATATTCAGACACACGTGCGTGGGTGATGCATGGAACGAGCACATATTGTACACGAGAAATAAGAGGGTCACATACCGCCTATGATTCTGGTAGAAGTTGTCAAGCTCATAGTAAACATAAATTGGTGACTTCATATGTTTTGTAACCTGCTCATAAGAAAAGATAAGAACATTAGTGTGAATTCCATTATCTATTAATAATTTTAACAGATCTTGTAATGTGAGCAGCAACATATCCTCCTGCTACCCCCCTGAATAGTTAGAAAACACGTATTCTATATGGAAAAGTTTAAGTATGGCCCTCTAAAAACTAGTAACTTGCATATGGTTCCCCAAAACGTTAATGTTGTATATATTAACTTGAACTTAGAACTGATAAAATATTATTGATTGTTACTTACTATTTACATGTGCCTGTCCAAGACATTAAAGTTTGTAGGATGTATGTGATTATCTAAATAACAGAAAGTTGGCCAACAACTGTGATAAGATCAAATGAAATTAGACTATTAAAGAAATATGCTCCCCTTTTGTTGTGTGTTGTGGCATCTCAATAGCAATGGCTGTGTGGATCATGGCACGCTAGTATTATCTCAAAGTTGAATGCAATGTGTATGATGCTCAAAATTTAACCAACAACAATTATTGTACAATACATCCTGACATAGTTTTGGCCCCCTCAAGCAAAAAAGTTCTCCCTCTGCCCCTAGGAAAATGATGAGTACAAAATGTAAAGGAGAAATGGGTGCGAATGGGACTAACATTTACTGTCCTGTTGCATGTTTTATCGACAGAGCTCTGAATGTATCCTACTTTGTTGTTCTTAAAGTTGTCTGGTATACAATCAGAGTCATACCTATAAATAATTTCAACAACCTGACAGATAATAACATAATCCCAGTCAGCATCATCCATAATAGAAAGCATGAACACAAAAATTAACTGCAGTTGCCCATACATCATTTGAAGCATATAGGCAAGCAACTCCGATAGGAACGAAGAAAACACTGACAATCAAGAATGATGAAATAACCTGCAGGGAAATAAGTAAATGAAATTAAATACTACTCATAATTATACAAAGTTTTGACTTCAAAATCTATGGTGATTAAAAATATTATAACAGACAGCAGATATGGAAAAGGTAGAGTTACCGCTTGCGGGGTAAGAATCGGCTTGCATGCTGGAAGCTCTTGTTGTGTAAACTTCGAATCTAAAAGAGAACTCTAGTGTCTAGTTAGGTTGGTTTTCTGTTGGTAGATTTTTTTAAAAAAAAACATGACACAAATGCAATTGCCCCTAAAGCAGAAGATACTATCTAAGTGCAAAGAGCACAATTAGGTAAACAAACAAATACATTTCAACAACCAAATTCAAATGTTAAGTCTCAAAAACTGAAGTGGATGTTTATGCTCACAGATTAATCAACTATCTGGAACAATATTGCCCTCGCATTTAAAATTATGAGCTTAAGCAACAGGTCCAAGCACCTCCTAGCACACACTACGAACCAAAATAGGCGAAGCCAACATCCCAAACCCCCTCCCCCTCCTCTTCTCTCAGCATAATAACTAGCAATAAGGCATCACCCTCTTCCAAAGCACAATTTTATCACAAATAGATATACCGGACGCACATAGAGCGCATAGATTGCAGTAAAACATAAACATGCTAACGGAACCATTCAAATGTGGGTATCTGCAAATTGAACTCTGGAAATCAAAAGAAACTATTAGAAATCAGTGAGTTTCAGAGGTTCGTACATTTGGGTCTCTTGGTATGTTTTCTGGCAGTTGCTGCATCAGCGGATCCATCACCTCCTGAAGCCGACGACGCCATATCCGAACCCGAAATTTCAAAGGCTTGTCCTTTTTTCCCCAATGCCGAAACAACAAACAGATAGGGATTGAAACCCTTGAAATGTGAGGATGCATAAACAGAAAATGCAATTGTAATTGAAGGAAGTAAATATGGAACTACGGTGAAGCGCCTACTCTTGGGGATTTGGGTCTTACACAGAAACAATCAATGAAGAATGATTCGTTCGGAAGGCCGGTCACCCATCCTCCCCCTTCCCTCCCTCTCAGAGGAGAGAGAAGCAGCTAAAGAACAGGGACGAGCAAAAATTAAAATTAAAATTAAAAAAAAAAAACAGAGAGTACAATGCAAATATGCAATTCCCAGCTTTGGACGGCTTCTTTTAATTTATTCTTACTTTTAACTCAATATCCCATCATTAATTATCAATCAATATAATCATCAATATAATTAATTGTTAATTAACACAATCTCGGCAACAGAAAAAAACATATCAACACAATCGATTGAATATATACCAACATACCAAGTTTCAAGGTTGATTTGGATTGACTGTATAAATTACTTTATTAACTTGATTTACAATTTATGAAGTATATATATTAAATGTAGTACCGGAAATCTGTGTCAAGCTTGCCCTATAACCAAAATCCTTGTTTAACTAAAATTGTTTTTTAGGAAAATTATGATAAGATTTAATGTAAAGGATTTTACGATTAAACAATCCCATGAAAACGAATATTTGTTATCAAGTCTCATTAACAACTCTACGTACTGAGATGAGGTTGTTAGTTACAACCTATCTTAGTGCATTAACAAACCCACAGGACTTGAAAATAATTATGCAATTTTATAAAACTATTTAATTGTAAAATCCCTTGTATAGAACATCATCGTCATTTTCCCTTTCCCCCTAGAAAACACCCATTTTAACACTCAACAACAATATCCTTACTCGAAAGCATAGAAAGTCAACTTTAAACAACAACATCGACAATAATAAACACTTAAACTTAAGTTCATAGGGAAATAAATCACAAAATATAACACAAGATTTTGTTTCAGTTTTCAGCTGTATCATTCATCATCACTATCCTCAAGTTTAAAGGCACTTGGATTTAACTGAGTTTTACTATGAATAGACTTAGAAGACTCTATTTCACCAATAAAAAAAATCAAAAGGACAACTTTAAACTACAGAGATTAACGGTTTCAGACGGATTAAACTTCAAAGATCAAAAGCACAACTTGAAAACTATAGAGACCAAAACCCAAATTGAGGGAAAATATGAGAACCAAAAGTTAGTTTAACCCAAGAAATTAAAACCATAAATAACTATAAGAAAATACATATAGATTAGTAAATTATTTTTATATGTAAATTCATGCAACCAATTGCGAGTACAAATGAGTGTTTGAACATTAGCTGGAAGAATGGAACTTTTATACTTTGTTAGGACATGTGAACCAATGTACATTTTCCTCGGGTTGCACAGTCCCTTCATATGAGGAGGTCATGGCATTCAACTTGCCATGGTTAGAGCAGTCATTTACAAAATGAGGACCACCACAAAAGAAGCAATCACATTTCCCCTTGTGTTGCTCCTTGCCTGTCTCACCTTATTTGTCCTTCCCCTTGAAGAACTTACTGCTTTTGAAGGTGCCATTTTTGCCTTTATCCCTCTTTTGTGGTTCCTTAGAGAACTCGATAAGGGATTCTGTTACCACAATGGCACTTGCTAGGTCTTGGACGCTTCTTCGTTTAAGCTCTAGTTCTGCCCATCATTGCAATCCATCGAGGAAGTACAACAAGTAGTTTTTGTCAGATAGATCGGGGATCTCAAGCATTGAGGATAAGTACTCCCATACATACTCCTTCAACGAGCCCGTATGCTTGAGTTCACGAAGCTTCTTCATCGCTAACTCTTCGGCATTTTTGGATAGAATTGCTTCTTTAGCTCCTCCTTGAATGCCGCATAAGTGCGAATGTCGACCAAGCCCCTCTCCATTTCGGCATAGCATCGCCTACACCAGAGTGTTGCGTCGTGCTCTAAGTAGAGAGTGGTTGTGTTGATTTTCGCTTACTCTTCCCCAATGTTCATGGCTTCCAAGGACCTTTTGATATGCCATAAAAAGTTGTCCAACTCCTTAGCATCACAATTGCCACCAAACTTTAGGGGTTTGGGGACTTTGATTTTCGAAGTTGTGCCCATCGAGACATCTGTTGCAATTGCAGCCTTACATAGGGTGAGATTAGTCTTTACCTCATGCAACTCCTCCTTAAGGACTGAATCTCCACATTCGTAGCATGACGATATTCTTTCATCGACTTGGTCATAGTGTTGATGCAGGAATTAAGTGCACCAAGCATCCGACCCTCGAGCTCCTTTAAGCTGTCCTTCTTCTCCTCTTGCTCATCTGCCCTTGACTCAAGAGTATTGAGGACATCCCCTACGGCCAACTCGAGTTTGGCTAACCTTGTATTGAAGGCTTCGATAGTATCTGCAGAAACAGACTCCACCATGGTCGTCTCCTTAGACTTCCCCCGTTGTTCCTTGGGCTGAGTGCGGGCCTCCCCTGACCCACACTCCTCTTGCACTTCAATAAGGTGACTTGCTTCAGCGTCCCTGCTAGACATGATTATGAAATCCCTGCTTTCCAACCAGGCTCTGATACCACCTGTCACAAAGTTGTTTGTATCCTCCAACAACTGTGCGGCACTTAGCTCAAACCTTCACCCAAGCTCGAACTAAATCAACCTCCCTACCAAGTAGCTAAGACAAGCACTCAAGAAAACAGCATAAGAGTTGAGAGATAAACTTAAAGAGAGAAGGAGTGGAATAATGTTTCTCTGTATTATTTGAAGAATTACTAAGTTGCTTGATGAGTACAAATGAACCTTAAGGGGGTATTTATACTACTCTATCTCCTCAATGGACGATAGAAATCTATCCGATCCAACAACCTATATTCATAATCCAGATTACTCTCCTAAAATATCTAGATATTTACATATGTGTGGAAAAGTATGGAGAACTCTATAATAACCTAGAGTACTCATGTATCTACAAGTGAATTCTATAGAGTTCTTCAAACCTCTAGAGTGGGCCGTAACAACGTGCCCTGATATATATTATATATATATTTTTTTTTTGCCTTTTCCTTTTTCTGTTATAAAATTATTTTTTTATTATCATTTATAATTTCTTTAATTCATATTTCTCACATTTGGATAAATTCTTTTTGACTCAGATGATTACCTGACAAATTATATTTAACATAAGTATTATTTCTAAATAATAACTAAATCCTCTAAATAAATAATTATTTTTCAATCATAATTAAATTCTCTAAATAAAAATTAGGATGTTACATCTGAATAAACTAATTTGTAGATATTAAAAAAATTTATTAATCATCCGATCTTATTTATAGGGTAAAAATATAGTATTTCATTTCGTCCTATTTATATGTAATATCATTAAATTTTTTATATAAATGTACAACTTCATCTTTTATTTATTATGTGTTAACTTTGTTATAATTTGTTACAATGAATATTAAATAATGATAAAATTAAAATGTTGTTATATTTTAAGGTAGAATTAATCAAGTTTAAAAAATTTTATTGATATATGTAAAACATGTTAGAAGTGAATTAAAAATAAGATCAAATGAGTAGGTTAATTATTTGTAATAAATGAGTGTTGACTTCCTAATCATATGCATGGAAACTATCATTTAATAAATTACTTTTATATGTGTAATCGACAGAGATGTTTTAGAGAAAAAAATTACAAATTTTTTTAAAAAATGTGAATTAATGGCTCATAAATATCACGAAATTCACAGTCGCTAAAGTGGAGGAATGGAGCATATAATGACATAAAGTTCCTCCGCAACAATCAAAGCTGCCTTTTTTTATTTCTTTTTGACGTATATATTGACATCAAGTGATAAGCATCTTCACGTATCCTTTTGTGATAAGGTTAGGAATATTGGTCATGTTTGCTTTAGCATTTTAAAAGTACGTTTACATAAGTTGATACAGAATTTATCTTATATATTTACCTCATAGATTGTGAATCATGTTAAAAAAAAGTATTGTCTATTGCTAATCTAAACTAACCCGATGTTGAATGGCTATAAGAACATGTGATCATGTGAACTACAAGGAGGGTAATGTAAATCCAAATAGGTTTAGTAGAATTTATGTCCTGTGACTTGTGTTGCACTATTTTATTTGAATTGATTGGAACCCATGTGAGAGAAAAAGACTTCTAGGCCTAAGACATATTTATCGTGCTTGTGTAGGTCTAATCGTGATCACTACCAAACTTTATCAACATTTTTTTGTTAAGATTCAGTTTTGCTTTGGAAGTTTATGCTCAAAAGTGTTGAGTATTAATAAGTTTTTTTTAGCTCAATTATACTTTAGAAGTATTAAAAAGACAGCGATACCACCTTTTTAACACCTACTAGTATTAATCGTTAATGTACAATTTTTTTGACCAAAATTGATTGTGTGGAAGTCACATGGCATTATGACCCGCCACCTCATCATCTTCTTCCCCTTTTTCCCATTTGACTATGGCAAGATTTCTGTAGAAATCGGCAACTGCCACTACCACAACCGCTATCCCACTTTCTTCCTCTACCATTTGACCATTCTCTTCATTGCCATCTGATAAGCATCGTTGGTTGACATGTGCGTTATGTCCTTCTCTTTGTCATTAAAAGATCTGAGCCTAAACTTTTGTTGTCATATATATATATCATCAGTTTTGTAGAGAATGAAGAAATAGTTAACTTAGTTTGAATATGTTGCTAATAATATAACAGAGTAGAGAAGTAATGAATACTGACCGGATCTTCATTAAGGAGTCGATCATCCACCAGAGATAGGTGTTGAATATGATGATGTCAGCATCTTTCCAATTACGACCATGCTTGTTAAGGGAGCCCTTTCTCACGATCCCGCCGGTTATTCGGTGGATGACGGTGTTATCGGTGTTGGACTCCCGAAGAAACGGCACCCTGTGGAACTTCGATGGTGGCATTATAGTTCTATACATATTAACATACATACATAGAAATAATTGATGCAGAATTATTATATATGTATTATGATTTGTGTTGGAGAGACAAAGCAAAAGGGCAGGAGAAGGATGAATTTATATATATTTACCTTGGCGGTGAAGACGATGAGGGAATCGAAGGTTTCCATTGATTTCGCTTATGGGGGAATGAGGCGATGCAGAAGACAGACAAAAGGACACATACTGACCTCGATTCAGGGAGTCGTCCATAAACATTATCCTCTTCCCACAAAATGTTTCCACCATCATACCCGCATTGAATCTATGCCCCTTGAATCTGCATCATCATTCTCATATTGATGAATATGTATATCAACTGGGGTTGTTATAATCATCATCCTCTTTTCCAGCATTAGACTCGTATTGAATATGTACCCCTTGTGTGTCGTAGGTGGTACCGCCTTGGGGACCCAAAGGGAAAGAAGATGATGAGGTGCTGTGATGGAATTAGGTGCCGCCTGGGTCAACCAAAGTAAGTTAACAATAAAAATTAACGGTTTCAAAGGTAGGGTGACATTGCTCACTTTTTAATACTTTCATGCTGAAATTGAACTAGAAAACTTCCACATATTCAATACTTCTCAGTGAAAATTTAGGAATAAAATTAGACCTCAACCTTTTTTCATTTCATATTCTCTGCTATTGCTATACTGACTACTTTTTGTACTAAAAATTTGTCAAACAAAAAGAATACACTTTTTTATTACATACATGAATGATTCACTTACTAGTTAATTATCATTATATAATTTTTGTATAAATCTAATAACTTTATTGCATATGATGATCAATCCCAATTCTATTTCTACATTCTTTTAAAAGCTTTTCCATAACAACACTATTAAACTTCACGGGGCCATTCTTCCCCCCCCCCCTCCTGTCTTGTATGGCAGGTTGACCTTGCAGCAAACTGTCATTTGGCTGTGTGTCAAGAGTCCGATCCTTGCCATCCGAGCACAAGGCTGGTTCAATTCAGCGAGAAGAGAGAGCAAGTCGGGTTCGGCGATCACACTCTCATCCTACTATCCACCATCCAAATCCAACACAGCCAACAACGAAGGAAGCTTCGCTGTGTAGCAACCGAAAAATATCAAAACAAATGACGCTGGCTTTCGCAGCATTGACCTTACGCTCGCCATCAATGGGACCTTGGAAGCTTATCTCTCGCTCTTCACTCTTGCTTTCCATGCAGGCCACCACTCCTTCCTTTGCTCGCCAGGCAAGCGCACCTTTTTTCTTTAATTTATCTATATATTGATCTGAATATCCTGCGATGTGATACAATATACGCATTTCGTGAATTGTTGAAAAAAATAAATTTCATACGTAGGTCGCCCTCGCACATACTGCTTCGTCTGTATAAGCTCACAGTGTCCAAATCTCTTCTTGTAATATTATTTTATAGCTGCGGAATTTCGATCACAAACTTCCTGTCCCCCCCTTCTCTCCTGCCTATATGTAAGCTATGTGCATGTGGCATACAGGCAGCCTGCATCTTTTGAAATCTTTCGTTGAAATATTATGATTGAAAAAAGAGTTCATTTTTGGGTGAAAAAAGTTGAATTGAAATCTAGCATAGATTTTAACTCTCAGGTATAATTTTTATTTCACACGCTTGTCACTTATGCATAAAGTTTTGACAGTTTAGTGTCTAAGTGTGGGGTTTGAATTCCAGATAAGCACGGAGGCAAATAGTGTTGCTTCTCAGCTTAGAAATGCTGGTCTGTTGCGGACTCAGGGCCTTGTTGGAGGAAAATGGATAGATGCCTATGATGGCAAAACCATAAAGGTACGACAATTGTTATTATGATGGCAAAACCACAAATCTCTTTGATATGGTATGAAAAAGGTGTCAGATTTAGCTATTCTAATTCTTTATCATTAATTTCTTCTGATTGTTTTAGTTCTTGGAAAATCTTCTACTTCAAACGTTAAATTATCAGATTTTGCAGTCCCTTTGCAAGCTCTTTTCTTCCTACTTTTGTTAAACTGAAAAGGAGGATAGGTGGTTTCTACTTTTATCAAGTGACACTGCTGATGTTTTCTTCATCCTCTTTATTTGAGAAGTCCTCAGCCGCGATTTTCATCACCTGTTCTTGTTTTGTTTTGTCCTAGATACTCCTCTGTTTTACTGTTCTATGATGCTTGTAAGACTCTTTTAAATTTTACCTTAAGATGTTTTCAATGTCATGCAGGTTTATAATCCAGCAACTGGTGATTCTATAGCAGATATTGCATGCATGGGTGCAAGAGAGACAAATGATGCAATATCCTCAGCCTATGACGCATATCAATGTATGGGGTTTCGTACTTTCAGGATATATCCTTTTTTTGAGATCAATGCAGGAACATTATGGAAAATTGAGATGATATACTCTTATGATTCTCTGAATACGTTTACTTGTACTTAAATGACATATTATCAATTGATTGGAATGTAATTGAAAATTGGAAATTTTTGTATGTCCTGTCAACGTAAAGAAACATAAAATTCAACAAGGCATGTTTGATCCATTTTGCCTGCACATGAAACGACATGTGCAATATTTGCACTTTTTATCATTACTCAATGAAATTTATGCTCCTTTTATCTATTTTTTAAAAGGAGGGATACAAAAGTCATTTTTCATCCCCAAAATCCCTTTTCATTACTTTTAGCTCTGCATCCTTAAGATTATAATGAAAGAGAAAAAGAAAAGGAAAAAGTTTGGGAACTTTGAGCGACTAAAGAAACATAACGTGTCTGCAAAAATAAAGGTCTGTTTTTCTTTATATATCTATATAAAATTGTTTATGGTAACTGTGAAATGTTCTCCAATTTATATAGCATATTCTAAAGATGCACTTGCATGAAATGAGTAGTTGAACTATTTTAGATTTATAGTTTATGGTGATTTATTTGTTTTGATATGGTTGTATGGTGTAGCTATTGATGTGTTACCCCCAAATTTCCCTGTGCTAACATGTTTATGATGTTTAGGCTCTTAGTTCCATATTCATATAAATCCATGTATCTATAGATACTTAAAAAAACTTATAGCTGTTGTTCTCTTTTGGTTATGTGAAATATTTAAATAGCTAAACATCCTTATGTGCAGCTTGGAGGAAAACCACTGCTTCTGAGAGGAGTAAACTTCTGAGAAAATGGTATATTTGGTTGCTGGTGAATTTATAAACCACCTGCTTTTAGGGAATTACATGAGCCATCTGCTGATTATGTGACAACTGTGTTTACTGTTGGTGTAATTTACTTTAGATATTTCTGCCACACATGCTACTTCTTCATGTGGTATTGGTATAGCATATGTTTGTTTGATTCTCAGTGTTGCTGTACTATGTATAAGTTTTGTGCTTCGATCCTCTTGCAAATTAGTGAACTCCCTTTAGCTCGTATTATTCAAAGAACTCTCACAAGGTTTGTGCGTTGTCAGCATTAGACCTATTGACTGCAAATTGGCATACAAATTTAATATAAAGAATGAAGAAAGGAGGGAACATGGAGTAGGAAAACTGTGATATTTACGTTTCTTGATACAATGGTGGGAAGCATTTTCATTTACTACTTTGAAAATATTCCATCCATTTTCACATTACTTGGCAAAAATTCAGTGGAATGACTATGTGCATTGTGCAGCAACATTTTGTGCCAACTGACCAAACCAATATTTTCTTTTGGTGCGTTTAGTTAGTAGCAGGGCCATTTCTTTTACTGTCCACTTGCATAGATATGTGTGTGCCTACACATGCATCTTTTTGTACAATTGTGGTTGAATGTTTGACACCATATTTTGTTATTTACGTTTGGAAAGAATTGATAATAAATATGAAACTACGCTCTTATGTAAACTAATTTAAAAGAAAATAGATAACAAAAAATTGTTTATATCATTCATTCGTCTCTAATAAAAAAGCAGCTTGCTCTGCTGGATGCTAGTGTTTATAGAAAATTCTATTGTATATCTCTGAGTAGAACAAGGTTTTAGGTCTTGGGAAATTATACTCCTTAGCGCATATCCTGTAGAAGCATCTTAACTTGAGCTGATTGGTTACTATTGCCACATGCTTTTATACTCTTCATCTTCCCCATTTACTTTTTTCCCTGATTTGCCTAGGCTTGCACTCTTTAAGTCTCAGAAGCACGGGTCACAGCCTTCATGTTTTTTCCTAAGCTTATACTTCTGAGCCCTAGAGGCTTTAGGTCCATTTCTTTTCTAATGGGGTTCTCAAATCTCACAGTTGTTAGGCTCTGATATCATGTTAACTTCTGTATAGATTTTTGTTTGGACTTATCCATGTCACCAAAATTGTTTATACTACTTAGTTAGGATTGCCACAAGCTTATATATACCCTTCATTTTTTATTACTTTTCGATGCCAGACTTAAATTCTCCAACATAGACATGATGACACATTAGATATGTATTGATATGTTGTATTGGATATCTGTATAACGGAGGCAGTCTATCTGATTACTACACAGTAGGGATTACACCGAGATATATACAAGAGCAAATCAAGGATCCCAAGAAATAAGGAGCAGAATCTGCAAAAAAAATAAAAGACTATGATAAATAATCAATCTCTCTTCTGTAATCAGGAAATACTGTACTAGATATCTATATTTGCAAGACATATATTAGTTGTCCCAACCACAATATCTATACCATCACAGATATAAGTCATGAAGTTTAATTTGCTTATTTTTTTGGGTGCTGTCAATGGTTTCATGCTGTTCATGAAGTTTAATTTGCTTATTTTTTTGGGTCCTGTCAATGGTTTCATGCTGTTAAGTTCCTCCTTGTTGCTTTCAAGGTATGATTTGCTAATGGCACACAAAGAAGAGCTTGCACAACTTATAACCTTAGAACAAGGAAAGCCTCTTAAAGAATCCATTGGTGAGGTACCATAGAAAACCTTTTGGTCATTAAATACTTTCTTATTTGGTTGGCATGTCATTTTAGGAATTTTTTTTTCCGTTCTTAAATATTTTCCGTGGTTGATTTTCAATATGCACATCATGTAATGGAAATGACTGTCTGCAGATAAATTATGGGGCTGGTTTTATTGAGTTTTCAGCAGAGGAGGCAAGGCGTGTATATGGAGATATAATTCCTGCACCACTATCTGATCGACGGCTATTTGTTTTAAAGCAGGTGCATTTGGAATTTGTTTAGTGTAGTTTTGACAGTTTTGTAGTTTCTTATGCTATAATATTATTCAGACATTATTACAATTGGTTGCACTGTGTGTGTTCAAGGCATTAAGGAGGGAATACCAGTCTATACCCAATGCAATGCACTAAAATTAGTATAGTTTGATATTCACTATTACAGCTCATATCAAAGCATTAGGGTTAGATTTAACATTTCTAACATATAATTCAACGTGCCTCACTTTGTACACCTATATGCATTTAACCAGTTATGCAAAAGATGCTTTCTGAATGCATGGCTTTTATTTGTTGTTAAATTATTTACATTGAATAAGCAAAAAATCACAACAACTTTTATTAAGGGGCGCATCTAGTTATGAAGCAACACCTAAAAAATTTATCTTGTGCAATTAAGAGGAGATTGCTATAATTTAGAAAAGTTAGTTCCACTAGCTTAGGGGAAGTGGCTTCTAATAAGCTTACAATAAGGGGGTGCCTCCTCTAAGCTTGCTATAATATTAACAAGGAGTGCCTACGATTAAGCTTATTATAATAAGTAGTGGGTCATTCCTGCCTAGAGGAGGCAACTACTTTCAGACACTTCATCTGGAGGAGCAGTTAAATTGTAGAAGCTATACTTTTTTTTTCTCCCATAAATTAAAGACAATTAGCAAGACAGTAACACTGTTCGTCAAACAATAAATATAAGATCTCCAAGGGTGTCCTTCATGTGCTATGCTTGTCACTAGTAAATAAGTGCTTGCTTTGATTGAGCTTGTTTTCTTCTCCCTAGCCTTATCTCTCTTGAGGAGTCAACACTCAAGAGTGACCACACTCCCAGTTATACCCTTTAAACACGTCATCCTTGACTGTGAAACCCACAATGTAATTTACATTTCTCCAATGTGCATAAACCTTCATAATCCCACACCTCCCATAACTTCATCCCAATACCATGCACACTCCCAGTTATACCCTTTAAACACGTCATCCTTGACTATGAAACCCACAATGTAATTTACATTTCTCCAATGTGCATAAACCTTCATAATCCCACACCTCCCATAACTTCATCCCAATACCATGCACTACATTTTCAGGTAGTGCATATTTTCTTAGTCATGTCAGTCATGAGTTTTAATTGACAACTCCGAGCTTCATATGGATAGACCCCTAACTCCTTATGTGGTCTTACGCTTAGGCCTTTTATCTCAAAGGCACTTCCACCGTGAAAGCTAAGAAGGTTCAAAATCAAGGTTGCTTGTCTTACTAAAGGCTCACTAGAGTACTTCACGTTTCCCATATCAGGTTAGCCTAGTGACTGGTGCGTTTAGATTTCATTGCACCTTGCAGATTTGAAATTCCCTCCCCAATTACTCGATCATACTCTTAAATGCCTAGTATGCATTTTTGAAGGGTCATAAATGGTTTGAATTATCTGTTTGTACTAGCTTGGCCTTTCAAGCATAGTCACAGTTGATATAGAATAACACAAAAATTATGTACAAAAAATTAATTTGAGTGCAAAGATAGGAACAAAGGAGCAGGATTTATTTGTTTTATTTGCATATCAATGTAACTCTAGTTCTTTGTATCAGCTTTTGGTGATGTTAAGAAGGTTTTGGTTGTCTTATATAGGTTTTTTTGGATTAAGATTTTACTGTTTCTCTTTAAACATGAAATTCTGGCATATAATTCTAAATTTAATATTTGCCCATTTTCTCTAATTTATGTCAATTGTAGCCTGTAGGGGTTGTTGGTGCTATTACACCTTGGAACTTTCCTTTGGCTATGATTACCCGGAAGGTAATCCCATTTGGGATTTTTAATGTCGAGATGTTCACATGCATGTTTAATTGTTTTCAAGAGAAAGTAATGATTAGTAAACGGCAATCATTTAAAGAATGTGTTGTCTTATATTAGGTTGGTCCAGCCCTTGCATGTGGCTGCACAGTGGTCATTAAGCCCTCTGAACTTACTCCGCTCACAGCTTTGGCTTCAGCAGAGCTTGCGATTCAAGCTGGAATACCGGCGGTAGATTCTTTGTTATACACATACTCTTATGACATAACTAGAGTTTGTTCTCTTGAATGTGAATTGTTCTTTCCCCAGTTTTTTATGTTATAGTAATTTCATTTGTGGTTGTGTAATACATGTGATGTTAACAGAAGTCCCTAAAGATTTTATTGTTGTGTAATTTACAATGCCTCTGTCAAAAACTTTATTACATTTATGATGTTATTTTAGCGTTCCCCCTTTAAACACTAAATATAGAAGCCTACTGTAATTTTTCTTTTTTGGTCAATTCGACATGTTACATATTGCAGTTTATCCTTGTTGTATATACTCCTTGATTATGGATCTTACACGGAGTAACCTAGAGTAAGTCTGCTTACAACAAAAAGAAATAATAAGTTGGCTCCTTTATGAGGGCCTTAATCATCATCAATTTTTTATGAAAGATTGTATAAATTTTACAACATCAACCTTTTGGTCTTACAGTTTATATCAGTGCTTATGTTTGTAGGGCTCTTTCAGCCTGTTTCTCCTTTCTTTCTTTCTTTCTCCCAAAAACATACTTTTCCAGTCCCCCCCTCCCCTCTCGTATGATTCTATTGGTCCTAACATTTTAATGGTGCAGGGTGTTTTGAATGTAGTTATGGGAAATGCTCCTGATATTGGGGATGCTATACTTGCAAGTCCACAGGTTCTATCCCCCTGTTTTGAATAGTAGGATTTTTAAGGATGGAATCTAAACAGTTCATTACCTCATCAAAATTGTTTAGGTAAGGAAGATTACATTTACTGGCTCAACAGCAGTAGGAAAAAAGTTGATGGCAGGTGCTGCTGGAACAGTTAAAAGAGTAAGCATATATTATGCCGTACATTTCCTAACATACATTATTTAGATTCCATTATATTCAATTGACATCTTTCCTTTTCCTTTTCCTTTTTTCTAATACTTTTTTAGGTATCTCTGGAACTTGGTGGCAATGCCCCTTGCATAATATTTGATGATGCTGATCTTGATGTGGCAGTAAAAGGAACTGTAAGTTACAAATCATGACCATGCATTATGGTTATAACAACTTTGTCTAAGCTGCTATTTTATCTGTATATATGATGTCTAACTTTAACATCTCAAGGCACATGAAATGTCTAAAATCTTTCATAATGACGTAGATGATTAATTGCCAATAAGATCATAGCTTACATGGCACCAGTCCCAATCTTTAAGATTGAGGTGAACTCGGTGTTGAGAGTTTGATACGTTGCCACACTTTT
This sequence comes from Vachellia collinsii, assembly GCA_006871305.1. Classification (NCBI taxonomy): domain Eukaryota; kingdom Viridiplantae; phylum Streptophyta; class Magnoliopsida; order Fabales; family Fabaceae; genus Vachellia; species Vachellia collinsii. The sequence continues at coordinate 24,660 of QFDD01000898.1, forward strand.
GCTTTCCCATCCCTACTCCCATGGCCTTTTTTTTTTTTTAATAACAAAGAAAAGCTCAAGCTTGGAATGTTAACTTAATACATAATGTGCCTATCAAAGAGCAAAACAATAGGCTTAAATCTTGGCCTATATCTGCTAACATTTGATCTGAACAAAAAGTTAGAGGAGATTGAATCACCATTAGCTGATTGTTTGTGTTCTGAGTCATTTGCGCTATTAAATCCGCACATTTAAGTGCTTCCCTATGAGAATGAGCTATTTCTAAATCCCATTCTGAGTAAATCAACTGTATTACTAGAGAGACATCATCTGTCAAAGGATGATAGAAACCATCACCTTTTAGTAAAAGGTGTATTGCTTCAGCTGAATCTAAAAATAATTTTATCCTCCAACCTCGTTGTTTGCATATCTGCAAACCCACTCTGATAGCCTGGATTTCTGCTGCTATGGATCCACAACAATATCCTAGAGATTGATGAAATCCACATACCCAAGCTCCCGAACTATCCCACATTATACCGCCGCATGCTGCCTGGTTCTGGTTGCTTAGAGCCGCATCAACATCTATTCTGAAGTACCCCTCAGGAGGAGGGAACCACTTGGCATCAGCTCTCTCAGGAATCTGGAAAATCCTGTGCTTAAAGCTGCCTTCTTCAACTTCTTCATGTAATAGAAACTTGCTTCTATGAATGATGGTTTCCACTGTATCACTCATGCCTTCAAACACTCTCGTGCACCTATTCTTCCATAGTAGCCAGCATACTAAACCAAAGACTTGAACCCATGGCCAATTGTTTAGATTTTTATTTCCTGGTCTACTCCTTGAGTTCCATCTCAACCAATCCTGCAACGTACCACTAAAGAAGATATGATAGTATAAGGGGTTAATCAGAGAAAGCCACACACTGTTTGACACCTCACAATCTCTCAGAATATGTAATACGGACTCCTCACTATTACACTCGAAAGGGCACTCAGTGTTAGTACTTAGCCCACGATTTGCTCTCAACGAGTTTGTAGGTAATCTCTCTTGAAACACTTGCCACATAAAAAACTTGGCTCTCTCCAGAATCGGCCACCTCCATATATTCTTCCAAATAGGGTCATTGGATTGCCCATCCTATTCAAAAATCATAGCATATGCAGATTTAACACTGAAAGTTACCATCAGAAGAAGCTCTCCATTGAAACAGATCATTTCCTGTAATAGTCGGTGGGTTTATTTGCATGATTCTATCCACTACCCAATTCGACAAGAAAGTTTTCCATTTATTGATATCCCGTGACCTATAGGTGTCACAAACATGTTGACAGTGGCTTCTGGATCGAGCAGATATTGATTCCTATCCACATAATGAGCAGGTGGGTAGTCAAATTCTCCCCACAATTCCCACCAGGCATTTGTATTTCTGCCACTCCGAAGTTTGCTACCAACTTTTTAACTAAATTTATCCCAGACCTTTGAAATAGCCTTCCATACCTCCGGCTGCTTCTTCTTCTTCGCCACCATTGGGAATTTGCCTTCCCCACAACTGTACTTACTTTTCAAGCACTTAACCCATAAAGCATTCGGTTTGGTAATCAGACCCCAACATAGTTTCATAATAAATGCTTCATTTTGGCTTTTTGAGATCTTTTATTCCAAGGCCTCCATCTTCCTTGCCTAACTTGTTTTTTTCCCATGAAATGAGATGCATCTTTCTACCGACAGTATTTTGGTTCCAGATAAAATCCCTACTAAGCCTATCTAGAGCTGTAATCACACCCGTTGGAAGGAGGAGTGTTTGCATTTGGTAGAGAAATACAGCAGTTAACACAGATTTGATGAGCACTGTTAAATTTGAATAATTTTTTAGGTTATCACAATTAGATTCTGCATCCTATTTATGTGAGGAAGCAGGCCATTTCTACAATACATGCATTGCCTGAGTCAGATTTATCATTATCTGTTAGATATTGGCATATCAACATTTCTTGTACAATCGAACTCTACTTCTTCTATATCTTTTGGTTGAAACTTCACCTGTCTTTTAATCCCTCTGTATCTTTTGTAACTCAACTGTTTGAAAGGAATCTGTTTTCAAAGTGGAGGCTAATTTCTGAAATTGAATTTTACAGAGTCTTGTGAACTTTGACCAAAAGTTGGTGTTAATTGCAATAAGATTTGATATATTTAATTAATTGCAGGTTGCAGCAAAGTTCCGTAATAGTGGACAAACATGTGTATGTGCAAATAGAATTCTTGTGCAAGAAGGTTAGATCGTAAAACTATCTATTTTCAATTATTCTATGATAATCTTGTATGGGAGCCACTTTAGCACTAGGGTCCGCCTTTTTTTATGATAATCTTGTATGAAATTCCACTCAAATGATTGGTGTACTATATTTACAAATTTAAATCATAAGTTATGCTGTTTTGGACACGTTGCTTTTTCTCTCTTTCATTTTACCACCAATCTTTTCTGTGAAGGTATCTATGAGAAATTTGCATCTGCTATCCTTGATGCTGTCAAGACTATGAAAGTTGGGGACGGTTTTAGTGAAGGTGTGGTTCAGGTACATTTCCCCCTTCTTTTCAGCTGACTGTCTCTGGAGACTGCTTTTCTTGCCTCTGTACTGTGTTAACCATTATGTTTAGGAGCCTTTACTGTACTATAGTCGCTACTATAGATATGATATTCCTATCTTTCACTCTTTTAATTCTTTTTTCTTGTCACTAGTCTTTATCGCTTTCTCCCAGATTAAGACCTTACATGAGGCTTGAGCCTTCTAGTATATGGTAATGGTATGACTCAGTTGTCCAATTCTAAACAGGGACCTCTAATCAATGAAGCTGCTGTGGAAAAGGTTTGTTCTCCTCTTGGTACTATCATTTCCGTTATGCAATATGGCAGGGTGACTTCTCTAACATGATTAAATGATCTTTGTGACCTTTGTATATAATGACAGGTTGAATCCTTACTTCATGATGCTACCTCTAAGGTTTGTTCTTTATGTTCATTCCTTTACAGTGATTCTCCACTTTATCTCTGATATATTTCTTTGGGACATTCTTCTTAGTCTGTTGACTTAAATAATGAAGCTACTAAGGTCAAATTAACATCTTGTTTCCTTTTTTTTTTTAAAAAAAAACAACAACACATTTTTTAGGTGCATCCCTTGTCTCCTCAAGCATCGCTAACTCTTAATTGTTAATTTCTGCTTTTTTATCTGATCTTGGATGCAAAAGTGAGAGATTATAACCTTTCTAAGGCATTTTTGCTTCTATATTGTACGCTTGAACCAAAATGTTAAATGCGGTATGTTGCCTGGATCAAATTTATCATGTTTTTTCTTTCCTTCCTTAGGTAAACTTTGCAAGATAGATGAGCATGAGAAGTAGCATTAGCTGATAAATTTGATTATTCATTCCCTTTTATGTGAAGGGGGCAAAAGTAATTCATGGGGGTAAAAGACACAGCCTTGGATTAACTTTTTATGAACCTACAGTCGTCACTGATGTCAACAATGAGATGCGCATATCAAGGTAAACCTTTTAAGATGGTATCATGTGATTGAGTTTTTGCCGTTTAACACTTCATACTTGTGATTTTACAAACCATTTTTATTTGAACAAATATTACCTTGACATATATCAAATAGATGTAATGATGTCATTGTGATTTATTGCTTTTTAACGTATGAGACTTGTGAGCGTGAGGCTATGAACTATTTTTACTCCACTAAATGTTACCTTGATGTGAATCTATCGGGTGGAACCTTCTCTTTTTATTAATTTGAACTTGTATGATTTGTTAGAGAGGAAGTATTTGGGCCAGTTGCTCCTCTTTTGAGATTTAAAACTGAGGAGGAGGCTATCAAAATCGCCAACGACACTAATGCAGGTTGCTTTCTCAGCTGTGTCCTTTTTTAATTTGGTTCTTCAAATAGCCCTGAAGCAAATTGTTGTTACTCTTCCATTTTATGTTATTTTCACCTTAATATTCATTATGTAGTATTGATAATCAACATTTGTTGCCCATGTGATGGGATCTTGCCTTGAATATGCATGAAGGGCTGGGTTCATATATATTTACAAACAGTGTTCAACGCTCTTGGCGGGTTGCTGAGGCTCTCGAATATGGACTTGTTGGTGTAAATGAAGGAGTAATTTCAACAGAGGTTGCTTCTTATTGCCTATTCACTTGGCAATAAATTGAGATATATTTCTGGATGGACTTTTTTTAACCTGTAATCATGTAGGTTGCTCCATTTGGCGGTGTTAAACAGTCTGGCCTTGGAAGAGAAGGCTCCAAATATGGAATGGATGAATATTTGGAGGTAAGTGCAAATCTAAGATGTTCATAAAACATAAAACATAACTGCTTCATGATCATACTCTTCCATCATCAACATATTACATTTCACCGAGGAAATAGTGCGACGGAATTATTGGTATATATTTAAAAATTCATGGGGCTTCTTGTCAAGTTTTAAAGATCAGAAAAGTTTTCTACACATCCTAAGATTCAAGGGGTTTGTTTATGTATAATTTAATTTAGACTTTGTGAAACATAGAATATATTTCCTCATCATCTACTTGGTCTATTTTCTCAAAATGTTAGCTGATAATAACTCGCAGATTTTCACTTGTTATCTTTCCAGATCAAATATGTTTGCTTGGGAAGCATGAACAAAGACTGAACTACTAAGGTATACTCGTCTTTCGATGCCAAGATATAATCATCAGATATGCTTGGAGCGTTTGGAAGAGGGTGTGATTCTTGAGTTTAGCCACTGCATGCTGAAGAAGCATGTAGAAGCAACCCCTCTGTGTACATAAATAAGGGGAGGCTGGGAATTTACCTTAGGACTAACTCACTTCTTCTCTGTATCTTTTCCTCTCATTTTATTTTCGAGGCACTCTGTACGAACAAGCTTCTTGCGAGTTTTTCCCCCTTTTATTTTCTCTTGCATTTATCATTTATGTTTCAGGGACGTGAAAAATGCTTCAAATTTTTGCAACCTTTTTCCCAACGCAAGTGCCCGTGCACGCACATCATGTGGTTGAAGATAATTCTGTTTCAGGGTATTGTCGGGCACTCAATATAAGTATATCTTCTAGTTAAGTTTGAAATATTGGTTTGTTATATTAGAAAGGGTTAATTTCTTTCGCTGAAGCAAAACCCATTTGGTAAATTGCTACAACTTCTTGTTTTGGTGCATTCCTACTGGTTTTTTTATTGCATGGTCTTGATGGTTTTCATAATTGGCCCAATCCATGTTGGGAAAATTTAGGGAAGAGGTTGTTCTTACAAGTAGCTCTATGATAATTATACACAAATAACAAAAACTCTCATGGTCCTAAATTCAAAATCTAACATCTGGTTTGTCGTGTAATTGCACTACAAGTTAGGTGTAATTGCACTACAAGTTAGGTAATATATTTAGAATCAAAGGTAGTACATAAATAAACATAATATGTAGAGGGATAAGAAAATCAGCATTAAAAAAATGTTAAATAATTCTCAAGTGAAGAAGAAAAGGGAAAAAAAATGACCAAGGATGTATGAGACATTGAATCATGATGTATGATGTCTCAAATAAATTATATTATCAAATATGATCAATTATTCCTTTGAAATAGAATTTCTAAAAGAACAGAATATATGAACTTCACCTTTTGAAACCCTGAAACCCGTACAAAATTGTCTTCATGATTGGTCTTTAGAACCATCCCCGAATAAAAGTGTCAAGCATAATTTTTTTTAAAGTGAGGGCATACCAGTGATGACTTATAATCAAATTGATTACATATAAATGCGATTGATACATCATCATCATCATCACTGCTTAATCCTACCCCTGAAATTAAGAATTATGGTGGGTGTGAAATGTGAATCACATAATGTGTGCCTGTGTGGTTTATTTCTTACTTGGGATACCATCCAGTATCCCATTCAAATTCATCTGACTTTACTTTTTAAGCCAAGAAAAGCTTTGATGATGACAATGGAATGGAATGTCTTTTATATATATATATATATATATAT
>QFDD01000899.1:0-28453 GCA_006871305.1 Vachellia collinsii
TTTTTTTTTTTTTTTTTTAAATTTTTGTATTTTTTGTTTTTTTTAAACTAATTTTTTAAGTAAGTTTTTTACAATGTTAAATCTTTATGAACCATACAACACATGATTATATATACTTATTTCCATCTTATTGTTATTTATATATCAAAATGAATATTAAAAGAGGTTTATGATTAAAATAAATAAAATTTATTAAATATATTATAATTGCTAAATAATATATGAAAATTTATTTCGAAGATGTTTTTTGAAGCCAATTAACTTTATATTAATTATTTGTGTAAGTATTTATATTTATTAAAATTTATAAATATATATTAAAAATAAAAAAATTTAAAAATGGCAGGCTGGCCCGCCAACCCGCCAGCTCAGGCTCGGGCTGGGGTTTTCCCAACCCGTTTTGATGTGGGCCGCACAGGCCCACACCATTTGGCCTGCGGGTTGAGCGGGTTGGCCCGCCAACCCGCGGGCCAGCCCGTTTACTGGCTCTAAAAGCGTGGAAGACAGAGAACAGGGCCTGAGACTCGTTAGGCGTAAAGACGGAGCCCAGGCCAATCGAAGTGAAACACACTTGTAGTGTATAAATTGACTCTACCACGCAATGAATGTTAGTACTGCAGAGGAATTGGTTAATAATTCATAATTTCATGAATTCAAATTTTATTATGGATACTAAAATTTTAAGATTTTTTTACCACAAAATAAACTAACTCCACCATGCATGTGCGCTTACGCTGGATTGGATACAGAGGCAAGCTAAGCAGACTAATCAGAAGTGCAGCTTTCACGTGCACAATGTTCATTTTCTATCCACTTCTGCTACATATCCCGACTTTTAATACAAGGCATTCTTAAACGTTACAGACTGGGACTGGGGTGGTATAACAGAGAGGAACTGTAAGGAAGGACACATTCTTTTTGAATGAGAAATGGTAAAGGCTAAACTAGCCAAAAATGAAATACAACTCTTTTTTGTTTGCTAGAAAATGAAATACAACTTAGACTTCAGTATGAAAGCTCCTCTTCAAGTTTTGCATTGATGAAAAGCGAAGGGAAATTGGAATACGGAAGAAAAGGTTGATAGAGAGATACCCTCCCATCCTATCCTAGATATAAGAAAATAGTAATACAGGTAGATGAGTAGGAAGAAGGACTAAGTAACCCTACAACCATTTGTAACAGATAAGACAAAACTACAAATAAATAATTGACCAGCAGATTAAACAATGAGATGAGAGACAAACGGAGTTTTTAGTTTTTTTGTCTAGTTTATGACAAAACGGAGCAATGGGTTCTATTTAGTATTTACCAAACCTCTTCAAAACCCAGAGCCAACTATAATGGCAGGCCTCCACTGGTGTGCCCCAACACCCCTGCCACTTTGTCTGTCACCATGTCAGGCACTCCCAACGTACTCCCTACCATATCCTTTCCCAAAATCCAATTGAATTAGTGCAGGACATAACAAGCCCTTTTAGACACAGTTCACTAATTTTATAGAATCTGTCTTGTTTTAGAGGAAGGAAATGTGTGTTTAGAAAGTGTCAGGCCCCCACTCTGGCTCTTCTCGTAATTAGGGTCACTCTTGGACTCTTCCTGTTCCTTGTCCGCTTGTCCCTCTCTCACCCTCTCTGTTTTGTCACCACGCTGTAACATTTACTCGGACCCTCTACTCTCCTTGGGTTCCATTCCATCACACCTTCATTCTCCCAAAATTCAAATTTCAACACCAACTTGCCCTTTCATGTTTTAAATTCACTCATGGGATAATGTTTTTGAGCAAAGTTCAGGCTTTATCTCTTGGAAAAAAACACTCTTTTTAACGAATCTCCTAAATCCGTATAAAATAATCTTTGCGACAAAAAGTTCGAGTTCTGTGCATCAGAGTCCAAGTTTTTTTTTTATCCCTCTTCTTGGTCCCCATGTTCACCTAGCATCATTGGCGCCCATGCCCCCGCCCCCTTTGACCACCTTGACCGCCTCCATTTTCATATAACCCTCATCGAACACCTTGTGAACCAGCAGTCTGTTCTGGGGCATGGACGAGCCACTCGGAAATAATGCCGAGAACATCAATTCTGATTCTCCCGTTTGCTCCCTCCAAGAGCCCAGCGTTAGCAAGATGAGCAATAATAGCAATGTTGAGTCTCAAAGCAGCACCGAATCCAACAGTTTTGATGAAAGCAACAAGAGCAGCTCCAGCTGTGTGAGTAATTACTCCAACATCTGTGATGCCAACGATTCAAGTCTGAGGAGCTTTTGCCCTAGCAAGCCTCACAAAGGCAACGATATTAGATGGGATGCTATACAGTTCGTGAAAGCTAAGTATGGAGATTTGGGTTTGGGACATTTCAGGCTGTTGAAGAAGCTGGGTTTTGGGGACATTGGAAGCGTGTACCTGGCCGAGCTTAAAGGGAAGGGTTGTCTCTTCGCAATGAAGGTCATGGATAAGGAAAAGTTGAGTGCAAGGAAAAAAATGTCCAGAGTCCAGACTGAGAGGGACATTTTAGGTTCCTTGGACCACCCTTTTCTTCCCACCCTCTATTCTCATTTCCAAACAGAGAAATTCTCTTGCTTGCTTATGGAGTTCTGTAATGGTGGTGATCTTCATGTCATCCGCCAGCGCCAGACTGGCAAGCATTTCACAGAGCAAGCTGCAAGGTTAGCAGAAGAACGAGATACATTCTGTTCAATTGGTCACCCAATGATGTGAAAAGAGGGGAAATTTATATATGTTCCGAGTTTTAGATATGTTTCCTGACTAATATAAGTTTGTGTATTTGCAGGTTTTATGCTTCTGAAGTTCTTCTTGCTCTTGAGTATCTCCACATGATGGGGGTGGTGTACAGGGACCTGAAACCTGAGAACGTACTGGTTCGTGAGAATGGTCATATCATGCTCTCTGATTTTGATCTATCATTAAGATGTTGTGTGAGACCTACCCTTGTTCAGTCCAATGAGGAACCATCTAGTACTCAAGTTTCTTCCTACTGTGTCGAGCCATCATCGTGCATAGACCCATCTTGCAAGCTACCTGTTTGTGCGGAGCCTTCCTGCTTGCAATTGAAGCCTTCTTGCTTCAAACCCCATGTCTTCATCGGTTCCAAAAAGACCAAATCAAAGAGTAGTGTTAAACAGAATTCACCAAACCCTCCAGATTCATATCCTATGCTTATTGCTGAGCCAACCAACGCTCGCTCTATGTCATTTGTTGGGACTCATGAATATCTAGCTCCAGAGATTATAAGAGGTGATGGTCATGGTAGTGCTGTGGATTGGTGGACATTTGGTATTTTCTTGTATGAGTTGTTGCATGGGAAGACACCATTTAAGGGCAGTAGTGGAAACAGAGAGACACTATTCAACATTGTTGGGCAGCCTCTTAGGTTTCCTGAGGGATCAAACATCAGTTTTGCCGCTAAGGATTTGATAAGGGGATTGCTGGTGAAGGACCCAAAGAATAGGCTTGGGTTTCAGAGAGGTGCTTCTGAGATCAAACAACATGCTTTCTTTCAAAGTGTTAATTGGGCTCTAGTTCGTAGTAAACAACCCCCACTGATCCCAAAACCACTTGATCTTTCAGTTTTAAATGAGACTCCGAAGCTGTCAGTGCCTGTTAATGACAAAGGAAACCCTGAGAATTCCAACAGGTCTTCAGGTCCTTACTTGGAGTTTGAATTTTTTTGATGTACATTGATTGTTGGCAACTCCATTTAGTTAAATTCCTTTTCACCGAAACCCAAAAAAATTAGTTTAATTATATTCCTCAAGTCTGTTCCTTCACGTGATTTTCTTTCTTCTGTGTTGTAATAAAGTTATATATGCTTCTAGCCAAAAGAGAAGAAAACGAAGAATTGGGTATCACAAGAACTGTTTGTTCATGCACAAACACTTCTGACAATGCATGAGGGAAATGAAAGAAAGAGAAAAAAGCAGAAACAAAAGGAGGAGGCGAACTTTTGCTTGTTTGTCTGATACGTGAAATTGTGAAAACTGAATAGATTTGTACAAGTCTATGAAACTTTTAACAAAAAAAAAAAGTACTTTATAAAAAGGAAAAACTTGAACTAGACCACACCCACATGGATAAAGCTACAGTGGTATGGAAATGGGTGCATCTGGTAACGTGCAAAAACAATGAGCTTCCCTATCTCAGATATATTTACTTGTATATTCACTTAAAAAAGTGAGAGGGATGGTTGCTTGAATGGTATCAACTGGTGCTTTATTCCTCTGCAATTACAGCCTTTGTTTTACTACTAAGATGGCACTTTAATAATTGCAACTCCTTTCGCTATATAGCTGTTGAAGAAGCAATCGATGGTGAGATGATAGAAACAGGAACAGCCTCCTGCAATGATAAATCACTCCTCACCAGTCACCGGACTCTTACCTTGTCGCTTCATCAATATCCCTTTAAATTTATTAAATTTTTCTTTTTAAATGGCAATTTTTAGAGTAATTAAGGAGTGAGTTTTGACCAACATGACATGGAGGCTGATTCAATCATCAAATTTCCATGTGGCAGCCACTTCACCATCCTATTAGACATGTCATCAAAATGTGGATGGGTCGGGCTTAGCTGTCTTTCTTCTTCTTCATCTTCTGCTTGGTTAGAGTTGACTTCAACAAAATATTTCCATGTTACAGTTTATAAAGTCAGATGACAGAAGCTGAATAAGGATACATTTAGAAATAAAAAACTGAAGGGTTAAATATACTTTTGGTCCCTATAGTTTACCTCAATTTGGATTTTGGTCACTGAAGTTTAAAAATGATGGTTTTGATCCCTCAAGTTTGCTTTGTTTAAAACTGTTAGTCCCTGTAGTTTTAAAAGGTCCCTGTACTTTTAACTAATTCTGTTTTTGATCCCTATATTTTGAATGAATTTTGGTTTTAATCTTTATACTTTGAACGAATTTTTATTTTGATCCCTAAATTTAACTGTATTAATTAACGCAATCAAACATTCAAGTTCGTAAAACTACAAGGATAAATTATACAACAATTTTTCTCATGTTATCTTGTCTAATTATTAAGAAATTTCACTGTAATTAACAGAATTAGTGACACATAAGCAAAATTAATTGTATTAACATTAGATGTAGGTCATTTTAAAACTATAGGGACTAACAGTTTTAGACAGAGTAAACTTGAGGGATTAAAACCACAACTTTTAAACTTTAGGGACCAAAAACCAAATTAGAGTAAACTATAGGGATTAAAAGTATGTTTAACCCAAAACTAAACTATAAGACCAAGTTAAGGGTTTGTTTGGTAAACACTTAAAAAGTACTTTTACGTAAATCGAGAAAAAATTTATTTCACATATTTATCTCGAATTGCGTAAAATCACTTAAAAAAATTATTCCCAAACATACCCTACCACAGAGGGGATAACTATTTTTTATCAAAAAAAAAAAGTATAAGTGAAAAAAAATAAAATGAAAGGCAGGCTATTTTTCCGTTTCTGACATAAGGAAGCTTGGACAAAGAACAACATTGAGGTTTACACAGCAACAAAGAAAAAGAAAGATCGAAATCCAGTGGGGCAGGCACATGTTGTTGCGTTGCTTAAACAATAAAATCAGATTCCGCACCGACGAACAATTGCGGAGAAATTCCCCTGCTTAATCATCTCCTTTGTTGTATTTGTGTGTTGTCTTTTTCCGCATATAACTCGAATTGCATTGCTGAACCCGTTATCTTACTCCCTCTTAAGTTGTAATTAGGTTAGGTAATTTGTATTCCTTTTCATGGATTATCGGCTGCTTCTGGCACTTTTTCTCAGTTTTCTCTTTGTTCTCCCTGATATCTCTGTTTCTTCAACTCGATTGCGGAAGTCGGTCGAAGACAAGAGCTCGTAATTTCACACACCCTTTTCCTTTTGCATACGGAAAAATGTGAAATAAAACTTTAAGTTCCAATTTTTCTCCCCCAATAAAGTCACGATTTGTGCTATATCTTATGCAGGCGCGGATCAGTGCTTAAATTAAACAAAGAACGTTCTTCAGTGGCGGTTGATCCCAGTCGGGTCACTCAACTCTCGTGGCGTCCCAGGTATTTGCCCTTTCCCGCTTTTCTTTCCTTCATTATTAGATTGTAGGCTGTTTGATTTTGATTTGTTTCTCAATTGTGGCATTCAGAGCCTTTCTATACAAGGGATTCTTGTCTGAGGAAGAATGTGACCGTTTAATCATTCTGGTTAGAGCCTTACTAATTTTATAAATCTGTTCTGGTCTTTCTTCTATTCGTATCATCTCAAGCGTCGGGACTTGGGACAAATTTGATCGCTTTGTTTAAGTTCAATGGTTAAACTTGTGGTATTAGGCGAAGGATAAGCTAGAAAAGTCTATGGTGGCGGATAATGATTCAGGCAAAAGTGTAGAGAGTTCAGTCAGAACAAGCTCTGGAATGTTCCTTGAATATGCCCAGGTAATTACGGGATCTCTCTTTATAAAGCTGAACCTGGTAAAGATGTGCTATGTTTTGTTGGTGATGCAGGAGGTGGAGATTTGTTTTTCTTATAATTATGTTGTAGTAATAGCAAGATATTTCATTTTCTAACTGATAGAAAACTTTGATGTTGCTGTTGTAATTATAATATATGGCAGGAGAAAATGCGGTTTAGGAAAAAGGAAGAAGTTTTACTTGTGGTTTTGTTGGAGAGATGGATTCTCAGGATTTATTGATCAGAAAGTAAAATATAACAGAAACCAGTTTTATTAACATTCATTTAACTTCTATTCAACATTACCCAGTCATAATGCTACTAATCTTCTGATTCTTGCATTTTCATAGTCTTCAGTCAGTTGGCTTTCCTGCAATCTTTACTTATCTCTCCCTTCTCACCCTTAGCTAGCAAAGATGTGCTTTTTGGATGAACAAATTTGTGACAGTTAAATATTTCAAGCATAATCTCCGCAAACTACTAGTACGAATAAGATATTGCTGATTTGTGGCAATGAGTGAATTGTTTATCTCCTGAATTTTGGTGGTTCTTTGTTCGTTTTCTTTTCATTGATATAACTCCTGTTGCGTTTTGAGAAAAAAAATTAGGCGCAATGTCTGCACAAGATTTTGTTGCAAAGTAACTACGCTTTGCTTACAATAGTTATGTGACGAAGGCATATTAAATTTATTGAATTTTGATGTCTTACCTGAAAGGATGACATGGTTTCCCGCGTCGAAGAAAAAATTGCTGCCTGGACCTTCCTTCCAATAGGTAATCATGCAATACCGCATTTCAGCAATATAATTTTTGTGCTTTATTTTAGTTTTGTCCTGAAGTCACTTCTGTCGTCAGAGAATGGTGAGCCTATTCAAATATTGCACTACGAGAACGGTCAGAAGTATGAGCCACATTTTGATTTTTTTCATGATGAGGTTAATCAGCGAATGGGTGGTCATCGGGTGGCCACGGTGCTGATGTATTTGTCCAATGTTGAGAAGGGTGGGGAGACAATTTTTCCCAGTTCTAGGGTAAAGAGTTCTTGCGAATTTGATTATCTGATGGTCCTTTTTAATATATATTCCCACTCCCCACAAATTAAACAAGAGAACGTAAATTGTTATCTGCCTGTAGGCAAAGTCGTCCCAGCCAAAGGATGAGAGTTGGTCTGAATGTGCTCACAGAGGTTATGCAGGTATAATTCTTTAGGCAGTTTCAAGAAATTATAAATGCAATTGGACTTATTAGCGAATGGTTATACTTGATTTTGAACATTTCAAACAAGCACAGCTCAAAACTCCTTGTGGGAAAATGAGAGGACTGGTCGAGCGTAATAGTTATCTAGCTTTTAGAGCTATAATTTCAGGTGTGCTTGATGTTGCATGATTACCCTTTTCACCTTTTGTCAAAATGATTTAACAAGACCATATATGGTCGGTGAGATAACAACATTTTCCTGTTGAAGGTACAGAAAGTACATAGGATTTATTATCAGTTAAATATTTGGGCTATCAGATCGTTTGCATCTGAAGAACCCAACCGATCATCATTGTCTCACTGTTCTCTAAAGTTGTATTTTGTCTGTTAATATATTTTGTGTCTTTACAAATGTAGTGAAACCTGAGAAGGGGGATGCCTTGCTGTTCTTCAGCCTCCATCCGGATGCGACTACGGATCTTAGCAGCTTGCATGGAAGCTGCCCAGTGATAAAAGGGGAGAAGTGGTCGGCGACAAAGTGGATACATGTGGCAAACTATAATAAACCTATAATAAAGGCAAGTGATTCTGGAAAATGTATGGATGAGAATGAGAATTGCGCAGACTGGGCTAAAAGAGGTGAGTGTGAGAAGAACCGTCTTTATATGGTTGGGAGTGATGAAGCCAGAGGATATTGCAGGAAGAGTTGCAATGTCTGCTCTTCTTAGTGCAAGCTCTTTAAGTTTGTAGCTCTCCACCACATCCTGAGTTATTATATATATGTAGATATATATTTATTAACACACTTTTTTTTTTTTTGATAAGAAGGAAACAAAAATAAAGAAAACCTTAAATACTACCCGATTCCACCTCAGACGAAGATGGGATCTTCTAAAGAAATAAAGTGGAGCCCTAGAGGCATCAACAAGGCACGTTTGGCCAAGCTATCTGCTATTACGTTCGTCTTACGCATGCAGTGCTTCAACTCAATCACCCACTCCCTTTGCAGCAAGTTACGACAATTTTGGATCAGTTCATGGTGTATATGTACGCTCTCGTCACCCGTAGAAATGAGCCTCACTGCTTCAGAGCAGTCACTGAAAAGCCGTACCTTTCTGTAACCTCCATCCCAAGCTCTCCGCATCCCCATTATGCAAGCCCACAATTCAGCAAATAACGCATCTCCTTCCCCTATATGGAGCATATAAGCATCTTTCAAAGTCCCTTGATAATCCTTAATGAGACCCCTACAGGTGGCTCGTCCATTTCTGAGGCTTGCCGCTCCATCCACATGTATAGCTACCCACCCATCCTGCAATGCTAGAACCTGCATATTTATCCTTCCTGAAGCACCTCCAACCTGAGCACTTCTTAGGGCCGTACGAGCATTAGCCAGAGTAGATAAAATTGCGTTAGCCCTCCTAAGCACCTGCTGCGGGCTAGTGGTGATGTTTTTGAACACTCATTCATTCCTTCTTTTCCATAAAAGCTAACATATAATGCCAAATCTGTCCTTCTAAGATTCCACTTGTGGTCCCACATCTGTGCTCAAGTTTAACTTAACCCACTGCCAAAGGTTACATGTAAAGAACCTCTGGAGATGAGAAGGTTTAATTATGGAAGCCCATAGCTCTTTAATTTGCGGGCAATCCCGGATCATGTGAAGAGCGTTTTCCTCAGAATGGGCACACCAAACGCACGAAGCGGAATTGCATAACCCCCACTGGAGTCTTTCACGGTTAGTTAGAAGCTTATCTTGAAGTAGCAGCCATAAAAAAGATTTGCATCTGTGAGGGACATTCAACTTCCACATTTTACTCCATAGAGGGTCTGAAGGTGTCAGATCTTGGGAAAGCATATTGTATGCTAATTTTAACGAAAAATCACCATGTTTTTCAGGTTTCCATCTGGCTCTCTCCTCCCCCCTACTGTTTATAACTCTCTCTCCGTACCTTGTTCCACCAAATTCCAATTGTCTCGAATACCTCTCCATAGGCTAGAACCAGTGCGCTTTACATCTATCCTTGGTATGAGATCATTACCACACTTATACTTGCTTCGTATTACTTGGACCCAGAGAGCTTCAGGTTTCTTGATTAAACCCCACCCTGCTTTCATCATGAATGCACTGTTTTGGAGTGAGGAGTGACGTAGCCCCAGTCCCCCTTTTTTCTTTTCTTTGCAAATTGTATCCCATGCGACTAGATGAATTTTCCTTTTCTCTGTAGTTGATCTCCATAGAAACCCCCGAGTTTTCTTCTCTATTTCATCACAGATTGAGGAAGGAAGTTCGCACGTCTGCATGGGGTAAAGGGGTACTGCCTGTACTACAGACATAACTAGAGTGTGTCTTCCTGCTAGAGATAGAACGTTGGCTTTCCAGTTACTCAATCTAGTTTGTATTCTGTCAACCACATATTGATATGTGTCCCGCCTAACTCTGTTATGATGGAGAAGGACTCCCAAATATTTTCCTAGGTCTGTAGTACTTTGAAACCCCAACTTTTCGCTGAGCAACTTTGTCTTAGAAGGATGAATATTATTAGAAAAGAATACACGAGTTTTATGTTGACTAACCTTTTGACCCAATGCCTTGCAGAAACGATCAAGGCATCTCCTAATCACTTCCACTTGCTCTAGAGATGCTTCTGCAAACAAGATAAGATCATCCGCAAAAAATAGATGAGAAATGGGGGGTCCCTCCTTACATAGTTGGATCGATTTCCACTAACCAAGCTGGATCTCTTCCTAGATCAAATGAGCAAGTTTCTCTATCCATAAAACAAATAAATAAGGGGATATAGGATCACCTTGACGTATGCCACGGGATGGAGAAAAAGCTTCGTCTTACTACCTTCCCATAGAACCTGCATAGTAGGAGAAGCCACACAACTTCTAATAACTCTAGTGATGCACTCAGGAATTGAAATCTCCTCAAGGCATTTAAAAATGAAGTCCCATCTAAGCCGATCATATGCCTTCTCAAGGTCAATTTTAATAGCCATGAATCCCTTCTTACCCTTCTGCACTCTCATTGTATGAATTGTTTCCTGGGCAATTATCACATTATCAGATCCCAATCTACCAGGAACAAAACCACACTGGTTAGGAGATATTATATGAGGAAGGATCCCCTTAATTCTGTTCGCTAATAGTTTAGTAATTGTTTTATAAATCACATTACATAAACTAATAGGACGAAAGTCAAAGATCGTTTCCGGCTGATCTTTTTTTTTTGGTATTAGAACAATAAGGGTCCCATTTATATTTTCAATCATACTTGGATTCCTGCATGCCTCCTGCACAAACTCAATCACAGATGACCCCACATGGTCCCATTGACTCTGAAAGAAAAGGGCATTAAAACCATTAGGGCCCGGGGATTTAAGAGGCCCCATTTGGAAAACTGTCATTTTTATCTCTTCCCCCGTCACCTATCTTCGTAAGTTGTTCAAAACTGCAGCATCGATATTAGGGTAGGAAAATGAAGAGACCAAATTAGTTGTATCGTTCGGTGCTTCACAAAAAAGGTTTCTATAGAACGACAAAGCCATAGATTTAATCTCCTCTTTCTCATATATCCAGGTCCCAACACTATCCTTCAAAGCTTCCACCTTGTTTCTCTTCCTACGTGCATTAGCCTTTGCATGAAAATATTTAGTATTTCGATCTCCCAACACATACCATTCACACTTCGCCTTCTGCACCCATAACAACTCCTCCTGAAGAAGAATAGCTTCCAGCTCATACCAAAGCTTCTGAATTAATGCATCTCTCGCTTGTTTGTTCACACAGTGATCCGAGGTTGCATTGAGGCCTTCAATTCTGTTAAACAAGTGCCGACGCTGCCGACCCAAGTGCCCAAAGACTTCACTACTCCATTTTTGAATCTCTTGAGTAAAAGAAGGAATGATCTCCTGCCAATCCTTATTCTTGTTCCAAGCTTCCTTTACAAAGGAATTAAATTGATCATGAAGCACCCACGACGCCACAAAGCGAAAAGGTTTATCCTTATGTGAAGTATATTGAGACTCCTCCAATAAATATACTAAAACAGGTTGGTGATCCGATTTGAAGAAGGGAAGGTTCAAAACCTTTTGTGTGCAAAAGGTACTATCTCGTATAAGGATAAGATGAATGAGATGATAAACGAAGAAGGAGGTACTATCTCGTATAAGGACAAGCTTGTAGATGCACAACCCCAGGGATGCTCTTTCGATAAGAAAGGGAGTCCGGTATTTGAGGAAGCATGGAGAGGGTACATCGACAGCTTGGAGGAATTCTTTAGAGTGGAAGGAAAGGCAGGGGATAACAACCATTCTGATCCTAGTATTAAGAATGCTGAATTGATCCCTACCCTGGAGATTTCTCGGGAGGAATATAAGAGGTGGTATGCACCTTGGAGGAGATCTTTAATAGTGAAGTTGCTCGGAAAGAGTATTCCTCTGTGGGGAATGAAAGCTGGACTTCAGCGTATATAGAGGACAAGGGAAGCGTTTGAGATTAGGGACATTGACAATGGCTACTTCATTGTGTCTTTCCGAAGCGATGAAGATATGAATCATGTGTATTGTGAGGGTCTGTGGATGCTGGCTGATCATTATGTTTTAGTTCAGCGTTGGCGGCCTAATTTTGACCCATGGAACGCTGAGAGTCATCGTAAGATAGCTGCTTGGATTAGGATCCCCTTAATTCCTTTGGAATTTTCCAACTCTGAAAGTCTATTCAAGATCGGGAACCTCATTGGAAAAACCTTGAAAGTGGACTCGGTTACTTACCTCACGGCCAGGGGACGCTATGCTCGCATGTGTGTGGAACTTGACTTAAAGAAACCGATTACTCCTGCCATTAGAATTTTCGGAAAAGAACGCGTTATTGAATATGAGGGTCTCCATCTAGTATGTTTCAAATGTTGGAAATATGGGCATCACAGAGATTTGTGCTAATCCTCTCCGACCCAGGGTCCACTTCAATTTAACCAAGATAATGAAGCTGGAAAAGGTGACCCAGTGTTAGTTGAACAGGAATCGCAAGGGAAGGAAACGTCAAGGAATGAGGATCCTGGACATTCGAAGCGGAGTCGGGATATGGGGAGAGGAGATGAGTCGGTGATCGGAGAAGCTCCGTTAAACAAGGTGGTGATCGGAGAATGGAATTTGGTGAAGAAGCCGTTACGACGGTGAAATGGGGGGACAGATTCAGCAGGAAAGAAGGAGAGTATTTCGGGGAAGATCTCGCTTAATCAATCTGTAGATAGAGTGGAGCCGGAAGCTCGGAAGGATATGAATGGTGATCTTAACGCAGTGCCATTGAAGGCACAATTTGCTCTAGGATCAAGCTTAGATACACGTAGACTTGGCAATGATTTATCTAATAAGAAGTGGGTCCCGGTGGACCAAGTAAGAAGGAGAGTAAGTTGAGTGGGAAAGGAAAATAAAGGAGATAGGAAGAAGGCTCCTCACATTAGGCCTGATACAATTATTAACAAGCCCAACCAGAATATTGATAGGGGGCCAATTCAGAATCCTTTTATGGTGCTCATGGAGGAAGACGAAGATGGATCTTCAAGGGATGCATTAAATGGGACTTTAGTGGGCCCAGGTAACCAGTTACAAGTGTCGCTGAATAAGGAAGACTCTTCGCATAAGGTGGCTAGCCAAGATAATATTTCCCAGTGCGAAGGGCAAGGCATAATTGAAAGCAGACATGAAGAAGCTTCAATGTTGTTGGTAATGAGTAAGAATAGGCAGGAGTCAAGTAATAGGAGCTCTACAGCTCACAATCCTAATATCCAGTCTTAATGAGTTTCCTTTTTTGGAATAGTAGAGGCACATGGTCTAAATCTTTTCCGAGACTGGTACGTGAACTAGTCAAAAGTCATAACGTGAGCTTCCTTGCCATTCTTGAGACGAGAACTAGTGGAGTGAAGGCACGTTCTATTGCCCAATCTCTTGGTTTTGATAACTTCAAAATTGTAGATGCTCAAGGGTACAGTGGAGGAATATGGGTCTTGTGGAAGAATGGTAGTTGGAGGTTTGATATTCTGGGGACTCATGAACAATTTATTCATCTCAGTTTTAATGATGGAATTATTCAATCTTTTATCACAGCAGTGTATGCAAGTCCTAATCCAGTGAAAAGACGAGCTGTATGGGAGAGTCTCACTGCAATCCATAACACTGTTACAGGACCTTGGTGTATTGGAGGGGATTTCAATAGCACTTTGTACATGCAGGTACAGTGCTCCTGGTCTAGAAGTGGCGCTAAAGTAGATAAGGAGTTTTCAAATTGGGTTACATATCTTGGACTAACGGACATGGGCTGCCAAGGACCCTTCTTTACGTGGAAAAGAGAAGGAAGCGAGAGTAGAATCGATCGTGTTTTGGTGAACTCAGAGTTTGTTAATTATTTTCAGCACTCGTCCGTTTATTAACACACTCTTCATGTATATAAAATCCAATTTTTGGCTCTTAAATCCCCGGCATTAACTTATTTGGCAGTTAATGACCATTCTTTATTGAGCCTGGACTAGCTTTTACGTAATTGGTTCTAAAGCACAATATGCAGAGTGCCTTCCCCTGCCCCACCAGAATCCCAAAGGATTCTGCCTAATAATGGTCACTGTGGGACGCACGTTCAGATAATTGACGGTAGGGTACATTTCTTCTGTTGAAAAAGCAAATTGCATCAAAATATTTGGTTTTAGGCACATTCAAAAGCTGTTTCGAACAGTTTTTGCGTTAAACTTATCTCATATAATTCCTTACACAACATAAACTATTAATTCAAACCAGGATTCTATGCAAGTCCCTTTCAAAATTATTATCCATTTCTAGAGTACCCCAGGACTTGATATTGCCAATGAGGAATATCTCTAACGTGACCCGCTGCTAAAAAATGTTTAGTTTTTTTTAAAAAAAAATCAGTAATTTTAGCTCGAGGCCATTATTTTCTTGATTAAAAGTGATTAAGAATAGTTAGAACCTTGTAACCTGATTGACACAAAGTAACTCCCATAAAGTTTTCTAAGTGTGTAATTATAAGTTTAAACTCTCTGTGAATAGTGTAATGGGTGCATAGATCATGATAAAAAAAAAAGCGCATTATGAATGGCAATCAAATAGGACATCTGATTACTTCAAATTGGACTATCTGAGTCAAAGTTAAATAGGAAGAAAAATGCCTGTGATGGAAATGCTTTAATGTACCTGGCAAAAAAGAAGAAGAAGAAGAAGGAAATACTTTAATGTACACTGAATAAGTAAAAAAAATAATGAAGAGGAAAACTAAAATTATAAATCATTTAACAGCTTTCCTAACTATATTCCTAACTTATCGCGTCATCGTATAAGATCATACTTATTAACCACTGAGCTAATGGATTATTTACTATATTTGCAACTGCCCGTTGAATAAATGAGTGGGAACCAATCAATCATCATAATAACTAACTCAAGGTTCACAGTATTTTTTTGGCAGGCTTCCACATAACAATTAGTTAGGTTAGTAATAGCAATAACATACAAAAAAGAGGCTAATGATTGAAGAAGGAGAGGGAAAAATAAGTAATGATGATAATAATAATAATAATAATAATAATAATAATAATAATAATAATAAGAGAAGAGCATGACTACTTTGCAGAGATCATCATTTTCATTTCGACGACAAGGCTCTTCTGGTCGGATATGGACAACTCAGGCCGTCGAATCGAAGACCAGGAACAACGTTGCAACCTCCCATATAAACGCAAACAGAGAAGAAAGCGAAACCCTAACACGACGGGAAGAGTCAAAGAAGAAGGACAGAGTTTTCGATTCAACCGATGATCTCACCAAATCTTCTTCATCGCCTAATTCTGAAGGTAAGGTGCACAGAAACGTTCTGTCTTCCATTTTTGGGCCATGCATGCGTTAAATGCACGATTCATATCAGATTTATTGGAGCTGTATGTACAGTTTTATGATTTATGTTTCTTTGTAGTTTGTGAAAAATCTGTTGGGCTTTGTCATTTGATTACGTATGATGAATTGTGGTCAGAGTTCAATGTTATTGCTCTGCATAATTTTACCACTATCTCGTTGTCGTTATTTAAGAACCAAGGTTGAAATACTCACACATATCGCATATAAAACGATTTAAATATGTGTCTGTGTATGTATATACAAGGAAGGATGGATATTACGTACTTGCACTTATGTTTTACATGTCAGTTAGATCGTTCAACGGTTCACGGGGTTGTTCACGAGATGCTTCCGGCGCTGCCGCGTCAACCTTTGCATTGCGGTCACACCGTTCTCACTTGTCTCCTTCCTCCTCGAGCAATATTTCCTTTTTCATGCCCATACATCCCACATACGCGATCTGCTTATCTTCTCCAAACGCCGTGAAAGCTGGGAGCAAAGGTTGGTGCAAGTCTATCTCGACGCAAATACGAACAAAGCCCCCTTTATCATAAATAGAAGTAGATCTATCAATTTGAATAGTTTTTTCGATCATGTTCCCTATCATCCAAAGAGACTCCACGTTATAAAACTCCACTGGGAAATCCGGGATACGGAGGCATGCTGCAATTTTTTTATGCGTATCCGCCGTCCAAGGATTAAAATTTGGTCTCCATCGTTGGACCGACAAATAGTGATAATCTATCATCCATGGGCCTTCCTCGAATGCATAATCTCGATGCACCTCGGTTAGTAAAGGAGACAATGCAATAGTCATTGCTCAGCAGGGTAATCTTCATTGGCTCCTTCGGTCTCCACATCCTCTTTACCCGGTCAATAACTGCATACTTGGGTATCTGTGCTCCCAACACCTTGATAATAAGTGAGTTCATCCAAGGCCGACACCACGTTTTGTACTGCTCTGCCGTCACTGCGAGGACAAGGTATTTCCTTTGTCCTTCAGAAGTCGCATCATGACGGACTCCCTCCCTATCGCCACCTTCAACCACAGCGTCTTCGCTTCCAGCGTTCTTCTTTGCAAAGAAGGCCTTCCACCCATTCACAATGTCATCCTCCTCATCATGACTCGCAAGATAACCCTCCCAACCCTGGCGACAACAGCTTCTCCTTGTAGGATGACGGATCGAACCTCCGATGTCCCATTTGGCTGCCGTAACCTTCATTGGGTGCTCTTGGCTGCGATCTCTCCATCCCCTTGTCCCTCTCACGACCCCCACCACTATCACGATCACCATCCCCTCTCCCTCTCACCCTCCCGTTCTCCATTTTCAAACTTAAATTGTTCAGACCCTTAAAGAATAGATCGTCTTAATTTTCTTGAATTTTTGTGGCCCACATTTTGTTCTGTGAAGCAAGATAAACTCACGCTGCTTGAGATTAGAAGTAACTTGGGAGAACACAAATTTAAGGTAAAAATCTTTATGTTATAAATTTTGAAAAGGATTATTCTTGAATCCAAGGATACCTTTAATATTCCACCAAAAAAATGCACTATACTGTACGGGATAATGACTTTTTTCCCTTATTTTTGTTGGATAAAATGTGAAATATAATTTTGAACTTGATGGTTTTAATCCTTGCATTTTCAAATTCATGCATGAACCATTTTCAATTACAATAGCCTGCCTTAAGTGGTTCTTCCATGCAACAGACCTAAAAAAAAAAAAATCATGTTCACATAATAGCATTTTGTGAAGAGACAAACAAATATTAATGGATGACAATTTATAGTTTAATATAGTTCGTAAGTGTTGACAAAAATTTGGATTGAATTAATTTTTATGGTTATGTAATCTCATATCACCTGTGCAAACTCCAAACTAATAATGACAATTTCATTTCGTTGTATTCTTTCATTCATATTCATAATTTTTTTTCGTAACCTCAAACCCTCAAAACTAGCGATCCAAAATTGGTTTCTAGACAATCCAAACAAGTTATCAGTACATCCTCGTATTGAATTAGGTGAAGAAATGATTTTATATTTTGAGATAAATATATGATAATAGACTTAGTTCATAAATCATAAAATTACTTATTTTAAGTAAAATCAAACAAATTCTTAACCATCTAGAATATTGATTTATTGAAAATTATTATAGCAGCTTCCCGAGACGCACATATGTTTCAAACTATTTACTATACATTTTAAAACTTATTATTAAATAATACCAATGATTTTACAATTATTTTTTTGAGTTTAATTTAGTTCAATTGGATTCAATTTCAATCACTTTTGTTAGTAAAAAGGGGGGAAAATCATTCAGTTTTATTGGGAAGAAGTGGCCAAACAAGCTATTTAGAACCATGTGTTGGTTGTCGTTTCACGTCGTTTTATCTTGTTTCGGCAACCGGGCCGTGTGTTGTGTGAAATGGCGGGGGCGTCCCCCGCAGCTGAAATAGGTAGCGCCTCAGCACATCGAAGCTCCGAAGTTCAAAGGCTGTCAGTAACAGGTTCATAAACAAGTTCTTTTCCTATCTGAACGCTTTGGATTCATAACCGCAAAAAGTTTCCGAGCAATCCCACTCGAGCTCTGGAGTCTGGAAATGGTGATTTCGTCGCCTCAAATACTCTCACCTCTACTTGTAAATACAAAATCAAATTTTGGCTCATTATCCCCTCCATCTCTTCCTCTCGCGGATATCTGCTCCAGACCCACCAATAGGTTATCATTGCCTCTCATCATCGTATGTTATCGTAAGTTCCTTTTTGTTATTTTGTTAGTTTCCTTCCATTCATTTTAAAACCTGGTTGAGTTTTTCTATCAACATCTCCGTCCCACCTTAATTAGGCTCTTGTATTCCTTCAATGTTTGTAGATTCGGGAAATGGGTTGGCTAGTGAAGAGAAGAGAATCTTACTTGAGCGGTATGGCTACGATGCCGACGAGTTCTTATCTCAAGCTTCCCCTGAGGTTTCATCTATTACTCTTCGATTCTGTGCCGAAAAGGACTTGATATTGGCCTCTTTCACTCTTTTATGAATCTGACATTTTTCTCCGTTTTCCTTTGGTTCTCATTTCCTTTAACTGGGGTTAATTAGTTCAAGAAGAAAAGGGAACAACCAAAAACGCGAAGAGGGCAGCCCGACTCGCCCGAGTACCCTAAGCCTGTGCGGACTACGCATAAGTTGCTTCAGGTACACCTTTCCTCTGCTCTTGGAACTCTCTGGACTTTGTGCGTGGATGAAAACCTTGTAATTTTTGTTTTCTCTGGCCATTAATTGTGATTGAAGATTCATCATAGTCATGACGTATAGAAAAATTAAACCATATATAGTATTCAACCATCGAAAATTAATGTTACAGGCTGTTGACGACATGAATTAAATCGTATAGCATCAAGCTATTGATAGTTATCATCTTGGTACACGGAATTAGTCTAATTTCTTAATCATTTTATCGTACATGTGATGTGACTGTATCATTGGAATTAAGGAAATGACTAGAAGCAATTAAATCAATGCTGGAAACATAAAGCAGTGTTCTTTCTGAAGGCGAGTAGCCATAACATACTTGTGATCTCCTTTTTCTTCCAAGAGATAGCATTGTGTTTGTAAAATGTAATGATTTATCTGCTTGTTCAGCTCAAAAGTGGTTCCTAAATTGCTAAGAGTAGCTATGGCATATAAGCAACAAGTCTCAATATTGTTTTAGGATGTAAATCTATCAGTTCACTTCCACTGGCATTGTATTTGAAGTTTCCAGACTGGCTTGCATTTTTGAATCCAAACTTAAGTACTGTTACATCTCTGTGATTATGAGATCGTTACTTCTAACCGCAACATTTAGGATGGCTTTAATCAATATCTATACAAATCCATGTCTGAACTCAGGAACTTTGACACGGGCGCCATCTTTATATATCAGCTTTTACTCTTCTAAAACCCAAGCTTGTAAGGAGTAAAGGAGTTTAATAATTTGTTCCAAGCTTGCAGCAATCCATGGTTTTTAAATTGATGCAAATGTCCTAGGATTCTATTTCCAATGGCAATACAGGTTATTGGAGGTAAGGCACGAAGAAAGAAGCTGCTCTCACCCAAGGGCATGGATGTACGGCCAATGATGGAAGTGGTTAAAGGTGCAGTCTTTGACATATTACAGGTGCCAATTCCATCTGTTATATTTATATCCTATGCACGCTGGTTCAATTATGAATTATTTGTAGCAGTTTTTGTCTGGTTCTTACAATTTTTTTTTTTTTTGCTGCAACTCTCATTTATACTTCATAAATATTAAGGCTGCTGGTGGCTGTCCTGCATCCTTGAGGCCAGGACGCTGGTTAGACTTGTACAGCGGTACAGGTTCTGTTGGAATTGAAGCACTCAGCCGTGGGTGTTCTGAGGTACCATAAAAGAGCAGTTCTATCTCTCTACCTTACTGATTATGATAGTTTGCAGCAATCGTTATATTATAGCCTCAAATCTCATTTTTGTGATGAAAAATTTTCAGGTGCATTTTGTGGAGATGGATCCTTGGGTTGTATCGGATGTTTTGCGTCCAAATTTAGAGTGGACTGAATTCCTTGATGCTTCAGTCATTCACACTGTACGTGTGGAAAATTTCTTAGAACGTGCAGAGCAATTTGTAGGCATGTACTCCTCTTCCCTTTGAATCTGTCTATGCAACGACACATAACAGCTTAGTAATCCACAGCTGTTATACATATTGGCATGCTTATCTTCTACTATAGGAAAATGCTAAGAAATCTAGCGGGAACTTTTTTTCGGAATATCCTCTTAAGTATTCATGTCTGCATCCCCGCTGTTCTCCTTAGCTTGTGAATCTTAGTGATTCACCAAGTCATCATTTCTTTTCTTGCAAATCTGAATGTGTTGCATGCAGGTAACAGCGGTCCTTTTGATTACATAAGTGTCACCCCTCCTTATACACAAGTTGATTATGGGGTGCTGATGAGGCAAATTTCAGAATCAGTCTTGATTGGAGAAGATACTTTTATTGTAAGTTGTATTTTTTCAACTTGTCTGTTCTTGGTGAAAAGGCCTTCTGCTTACCAAATTTATGCTATATATTGTCCTTGTCTAGGTAGTTGAGTATCCTTCAAGAACTGTCATGCTGGATTCTTGTGGATGCCTTGTGAAGGTAATTGAATTAATAATACTGTCTACACATGATAACATTTCAGAAGCTTTGATTTTCTTTATCATATTACGCAAGATGCTCCGAATATATGCTAACTGTGATGCTATTACTATTTCTTAACTTGAAATGCGACCTTAAGACTGCATTTATAACTTATCAAATTGCTGTGGAACTTCATGACATGCGCAGTCTGAGTTTTCTTATCGGTTTGTATGGAAACCTCAGATAACTGATAGACGGTTCGGGCGGACCCTCTTGGCAATTTATGGACCAACATGGGCCCAAAGAAAGAGGAGATAAGAAATCTACATAATACGGGCGCTGGTAATTTGGTAGGCAAATTGTTTCATCATGGTGGGTTCGACAGAATTTATGATGTGGCAGTCTAATGGTGGACCAAGCTACCGGGTCTCGTGATGGAGCACTGTGTTTCTGTTCGTGGTCCACTACAACACACCGATCATAGGCAGTAGATAGATCTAATTTAATCCCTGCTACTGTGAGTCTCGCTTGAGTGAAATCTACGTTTTGTTCTTTTTGTCTCTTTTTACTGTCGTTAAATTTGTTAGAGTATCCTGATTTATCACAAACTTTCTTAAATGGCGATTATGAATATAATGTGGATTCCCATAGCTGAAAAGATAATTAATTACAGAGCAAGTTCTCTGCAAATTTAGCATTTTCGCCGTTTCTTCTCAGCAAGTGTTATAATTGGTCCCAGTCCCGAATATTAATCTTGGCAAGGATGATATAAAGTCTGTAAAGAGATTGAAGAATCTGTTCAATGGTAACACTCAACTCTATACCAAACGACTAAGCTTAATTGCTTACATTTCCTGAGGAAAACAGTTTGCAAGCATTTGGGATTCGCATACAAGTGAGGATTGGTGCAGGCACTGGACAACTCCTATTACACGTAGTTAGTACATTGCATCTTTGAAGGCGACATTAAAGGACCAAAGCAGGAAACAGCCTCTGCGTTATGCTCAGTAGTCGTACATTATTTACTTCGGTTTGAAACTACGTGGCAATTAACATCTAATTTTCCAACTCATTCGATTTCCACCATTTTATAACTTTTTTATCAACAATTTTTAGAATCATTTTTATGTAAATTGTGTTAAAACTCCTCCTATATATTTACAATGAATTGCATACAATCACTTTCTAAAAGTTAATTTCAAATAAGTTATTAGTCTTTTAATGTACATTCACGCTGATCCATTGGGTTTGGAAGATGTTGGTAAAATGATCTTTTTAACTTCTGGGGTTTACACTTCACTGGCTTTTAAGATTTTATATTATCTGCAACAAGATTATGGGAGTGAAGGAGGGCAGTAACTTCATTTAGAGATTGGGCTCCTTTATGCCTAAGCAATCGGTTTTCAGTAAAAACCGAAAAACCGAAATTCCCATAAAATGAAAACCGAACCGAAACCGATTACAATAATTAACCGATCCGAAATAACCGAATTATTTCGGTTCGGTTTTTCGGTTAACCGAATTAACCGAAAAAAATTAATAATTTATTAATATAAATATAATATAATAATTTTTAAATATATTATAATAATATAATATGTAAAAATATAATAATATATATCTATAATAATATTTAATAATTTTTTATTTACTAAATATATAAATATAATTATATTTAATAATTTTATTAAATAAAAATATATATTATTTATATAATTCGGTTTTTCGGTTAAAACCGAATTTTTTTTTATAGAAACCCAACCGAAAACCGAATTAAAACAAAAGTTAAAATCGAAAAAACTGAACCGAAAAACCAAAAACCGAATTATTTCGGTTCGGTTTTCGGTTTCCGGTTTTTTTGCTCACCCCTAGGCTCCTTGACATGTTTCAATGTGACACAAGTGAAATATCAGTTTCATTTGCCAACAAATTCAATCCAATCTGAAGCGATTAATCCCTTGTAATGTGTTGAATAAGAATTTGAATTCTCGCAGGAAAGAAATGTTCACAATAGGAGGATATTTGCTCTTAAAAAAAATCAGTTTCTTTCTTTTGTTTTTTTCAAACAATTATATTGATATTCAATTCTGTGGCCTCTAACCAACCTACATGAACAAATATCCCCAGTGAGAAACTACCTACAAGTGATATGCATAAATGTCATCGAAGAATCCCAGTGGTACTGCCAAAAATAGATTTAGGTTTACAATGAAAGAACTATATTGAAATGACTGATCATATCTTTCAAAAATCACAAGAAGGTTCTAAGAGAAGCGCCATGCTCCTCCATGTAACAGAGCAATAGACAAAACTAGATCGAAGATGCACGTTAAAGAAAGGATTGTTAGACCTTCTCCTAAAAGATTTAAGATTCATCATCCATGTCTTTACTGGGATGCTTGATAATGATGATATAGCAATGGCATGAACCATAAAGAGGAGAAACGGGTAAAACGAAAAATATGCATATAAATAGAAATTATAGTCGAATCGGAGAAAAATCTGAGTCATACGGCGTAAGCCATCAGAATCAGATGTCTGAAAGTTTCGCCACAATAACCTCTCCCACCAATGGACGAAACATGACCAAAGTGAACTTCACTGGCCACAATTCAGAATACGTTTTACAGAAATGGTTTTAGAAAGCATCACTACGTGCTGTCATTAAACATTTAAAGAAGAAGGAGGCATGGGAAGGACGAGTAAAATATAAAAGCATGGAGATTATACAGATTCAAAAGCCGAAAAGAGGGGGGGGGGGACTTACAAGGGAGAATTGTAAAATGGGGAATTAAAAGTAACTGAAAAGCTCATTGGAAATTAATTGTAAAATATGAATTTTTATACATGTGTAATTAAGTGTGTAACTGAACTTTTATGTATACAATTGAGCTTCTATGTATGCAGTTGAGTTTTCATATATACAACTGAATAGGTCTCATTCTTCAATTAATAAAGATTTCCTCCCAATTTTTCCTCATTATAAATTTTTTCCCCCCCGGAAAAAAAAGACTTCATTATAACGTAGCAACATGTAAGCGTCCAGTGATTAAAGTTCAGGACACGTACCAGGGAAAATGTCCCCTGGATCTGATATTATAGACGGAAATGCAAAGTCCAAGGTTTGCAATAGCCTTGATCATTGAACAAATCTATTATCAGGCTTGCGAGTTTGGCCACTCAAAGGGGGTAAAAAACGGTTCATTGATGAAATTCAGAAAAAAAAAAAAAAAACTGAAAGCAGTATCCAAGTAAAGCTTCTCGAGCTCTTTGTGAATGAATTCTGCAATAGGAAGGTTAAGAAGATATGGGGGCAAGCCCAGAGCTGAGCCAAATGGACAGGTTAGAGGTAGCCACTGAGGAAAATAAACTGACTTGCAGGGGAAACACAGCAAAAGCTCTTAACTTTGCTGCAGGTTTAGTTGGGAGGAACAATTTTTACTCCGAGAGACAGATATTTGCAGTTGTCGCCGGAGTCTCGACGGGTTTCGGGCTTGCATTCCCAGAGCTAAAACGGCGTCGTTTGTGGGGGATGATATTTTATTTTTGTGTTGTGTCTAATAATATATAATAAGCAACGAGGGGCGCAATTGAAAAATGTGAACCTTCCTAATCTAAAAAGGTCAGCCTCTATATTCAGAAAAATTACAATATGAAAACCAAATTCCGTAAATGCCTCAATGGATGTACCTATATGAAGAAAAATGGAGGCCAAACTCTATAGCAGTTCTCAAGGACTGTAAAGTTCAAGGGCTGTAAGGTTAAGAACTGATAAGAAACATTTATTAATTAGGCGGCCATTGTTGAAAAAAAGAAAAAAAAATCACACATTGTCATCTCAGAAAACGGCGGACAGTGTTTCACTAAATTTATTCATAGGATTTTCGTGAAATGACAAAGCCACTGAGCCGGATTCTGGGGATTTTTTTGTTGTGTTTTGCGTGTGCTGTTTGTCTCCTTCCATTCTTTCCAGTGAAAGGGGGTGAGTGGCATCTTATTGTAAATTGTCTCTACTCTCTTATGGTGGAATTACGTTTTCATCATTAACCTTGTTACAACATGCCCTTAATATTTTACCCAAATGTTTCGATATCCACAAAGGTACCAACAGAGTATATGAGAGAGTCATTTGGGAGAAAGTGAGGTCCCCTTTCTTCGTTGCATGAAAATGCTCAAAGCCGTATGCCTCAAGTGGACACCCCCGGGGCCCCCCCTCCTCTCTTTTTACCAAAAGAGCCTCTTGTATAACTAACTTTTCTCATTCCCTGATCTCTTTATGCTCATTTATTCTCTCCTCAGCCCCTCACAATCCTTGACCCCTCCCTCTCTGTGTGTGTGTGTCTCTCTCTCTCTCTCCCCATCACTCTCTCCTCTAAATAGAGCTATTCCCTCCTTACCCGCCAAGTCATAACAAGTTCACTAATACCTGCCCCTCTCTTCTTCTTCCTCATCCTCTGGGTCAATGCTAGAATGGTGCCATTGAGAAACTCTCGAGCCTTTGTCTTGAATTGTGAGGGAGGACAACCTTAGAGAACTAAGACAACACTATGGGCGTTGGTGGGGTTACTACTAGGAGGCTTCTTCTTGGAGCTCTGGTTTCTGTGGGAGTGATCTGGTTTATGTTTCTTGCAATCTCATTCAACCGTCAGACCAAAAGGACAGTTCTAGTTCCATACAATGTAATCTCCAAGCACTTGAAGTTGGTTCACATGGAGAGGCACGCCTTGCATCCCAAGTCTGGACTCATTTATGTCAGCAAGAGACGAGTACCTAATGGACCTGATCCTATTCACAACAGGTACCTTCTCATTTCTCTTCTACTCTTCACTCATAGTCATACCTTCAATTTTTCTCATGTAATCCCCATCGTCTCTTCGTATATAACAAGATTTTTAATTATCTGAGTAGATATGTCTCAAATTGTCATTTGCTATAGACATGTTCTGTTTTTTTTTTAATAATTGTCTCAATGCACTTGACACCGCATATTTTGTCATTATAGCTTAATCTCTTTTTTTCTAGTCCTTCTCAAGGAAACACGAGTTCAATAATTTGCTTCAAAATGCTACGCTCCTATGTTTCATTTGCAATTTGGTTTTGAGAGATGCGTATCAGAGTATAAGAGTCAAACATTGATTAGTTAGAGAAAGAATTGAAGATATATAAGAAGTCCTATCAAATGGACTTGAACTTATTTGATAAAAGGATACCCCTAATATATACATAATTCTAAAATCTAATAGTGCGTGAGCATTTCAGTCATTGCGGGTTAAGGGTTAAGAATGGAATTGGAGGGAGTGAAAACTGAAAATAGACAGTCTTGTAAGTTTAAAACACTTTCACGCTTATCCTTTAGTTTTAGGGTGCCTCCTAGTCTTGTACAGAGTATTATGATGTTAGGTGACTAAAAAAGAGGGAAGAGGATAGGGACTAATACTGGGAACACTGATGAGAGTGATATTTTTCACTCTTTATTAAAAGCTTCTTTAACTACCAATCTTTCTCTTATTTTCATGAGAAACCAGAAAAAGACATTGGGGGAAGAACTGTGTCACTTTAGTTATTGGAGGGAGGGAACAAGCATTATGTGTGGCTCCTTTTACTTTCTATGGAAAGCTTGATTAATTTATTGAAGGATCGTGAAATCACTTTCTAGACCCATTTGAATTGAATAGCAACCCACCACACTACGCACGTCTCTGTTCCAAGTGGGATTTGCCACTTGTTAGTACACCCAAAGAGAACAACATTGTACACATTGTATCTTGTTTCTTGTGACTTCTTGTCCCTTTAAGATTTCATGTCGCTTCTATTCAGAATGTGTTTGGCAGTGCATGCTTTTTTTTTTTTAACTGATGACATATTTTGAATATATTTATGAGAAAATTATGATTTCAGGAAAGCAGTGAATTCTAGACAGTCTCCAACAAGAACTTGAGGATTTTCTGAGAGAGATCTACATATAATACGAGGAAACAAGAAGATACGCAAGAAATTACAGATTTTTGCTATTCCCATTAGCAAGGACTCACCTTGTATTTCTATAAGATATTGTTATCCCATATAGTAATGCTTGTGCTTGAAAATTGTAAGTGTGCTCTGTTTTTTTCTTTTTCCTGTTTTAGTTTTATTTATGATCGCCATGTAAAGCAAGCTTGGGTAATGAAGTGATCAAAATTTTGATTGTAATTGTAATGTATGTCTTCAAATTCCTAATTTATGGCTGCAGGATTGCAAGAATCTGTGAAATAGATGGTGGGTATTTATTAAAAGAATAATGTATCGTTATGATTATCTTGTAAATCACACGTGCGAGGACCTAGAGAAAGACTGTTCTTTTGAATTTCTTTTGTCAAAATATTGGTCTTTTGAATGCCAATGCAGTATATGCTTTTCCCCACTCAAATCTAGAGAGAGAGAGAGAGAGAGAGAGAGATTCATGGATATATAAGAATTTTAAGGAGCGGGGCCAAGAACAATACAGAAATCAGTCACAAATTGGATCGCAATTCAAGAAAAGGCCGAGTCTTGCTTGATTCACATAATCAGGCTTGATGGATCACTTCGGTGGCACCCATTTTAAGAGCCTCGTGTTCAACCAAAGCAATTTCCTTAATCTAAAGGGACCCAGTTGAACAATTTTGTTATTCTTTTCTTCTTGATTTTCCTCCACTGGTTTGATCGTTGCATTAAATAACTTACGTTGTCTCTGATGTCGGATGTGGACCTAGCCGCTAAATTAGCAGAGAAAAATTCTGCATAACGACTTGCCCAATTCTTGTACTTAATTTTGCAATAATCACTATAAATATCCTCAAAACATCAAAGTGTCTACTTTACTTGTCGGAATCGCCTACATAACTAATTTCTTGCTTTATTTATTATTATTTTTTCCGTTGGGGGACCTAAAGGCTAAAGCTGCATTAGATTCTTCTTCTGTCTCAATCAACTTCTATTAGCCGTATCTTTCTTAAATTCTTCAGAAATAAATGAAAGATTACTTAAGGAAAGCTTGTATTTTTAAGCGACCCGCTAAAGCAAAACTAGCAAAGGAACAATGAACAATCTCTGCCTGATGCCTTTCTCTTTATCTTTCTCTTTGCCTTTTCTTTCAGGTCTGATTTGATGATTTCTTTAGATTCGAGAATGAGGTGACTCTGTCCAAAGTGGGATTCAAATTTATGAAACTTTAAACTTTGGTTGCATGGGAGACAGATTCTCACCCCCGTGCAGTTTCTGTTTCTCTTTTTTGAATATATTGAAAGAGGCAAAACCAGATGGCTCTGCTCAAAGTTACTCTTCCTTAGTTCATAATTGCCCTCCGTGTCCCTGTCTCTACAATAATCAAAAGCAGGAGGATCACCCTGGAGGTCCCACATCTCAGCTTGTGCTAAGTTTACCATACAGCAGACAGGAATGGAGGAGGGCCGTTCGTTGTTTTATACCACTATAAAATAGAATTAAATGGTTTTCTATTTACTAATCACACCCACCTTGACGGTCAATGTGTTGAACTTGGCTTACATTGTAGTCCTTGTTCAACCTGATATGAAAGGAACACAAGGAGGTTGCTTGCGTTTAGTTTTCTTGGCTAATTCTTGTGTACATTGACTGTTTCATTTTGTAATAGGATAACTTCAAGTGTCAGCAAGGGATTGTGAGATTATCATCACTGTGATTGGATTTTAAGTTGGACCTTGTACGCCATTTGTCCCTTCTCTTTCCTGAATTTATGCAGAAGAATAGTGTTGTGTTGGG
>QFDD01000900.1:0-36554 GCA_006871305.1 Vachellia collinsii
AAAAAAAAAAAAAAACACACACACATAAATATTATCATTTACTCCTAAAAATTTAACAATTTCCAAGCCAAACCTTGATTTAAAAGTTCAAAATATGTAGATGTGAACAAAATTGCTTTCAACCCATCTATTTTTAAAATTTAATTAATTAAGTATTAAATATCATATCTGGTGTTATATTTAAAAGTAAAATTAGGGGGCACATTGAAGCAAATCACTGAGGACCAATTGTTGCTAGGGTAATCAAGTATCCAAATGATCAGACCTTCATTGGCCAAGTCGATTTCTTTTCTTTTGTCCCCTTTCTCTTTGAGTAGTGACTCTGTCTCAAAAGTCATTTAACAACCACACAGGAAGTTTGAAAACTTCAAAACACCCAAAAAAAGGCTCATTGATTTTATTTGGTCAAGGAAAAGGGAAAATATGAGGCCCATTTGTTAGGTTTACTCTTCCATTCATGCATGGGAGACTCAACTGAATGCTTATATAATTAAAAACCCACGCACCCTCACTGACACATTCAAAGACAGACTCATAGTATTCAAGCAGCTTGCGTACTGCTCATCTTGGTTTCAGTTAACTTAGCTTGTCTGAAATTTTAAGCATAATTCTGGCGAGTTCATCCCTATATTTTTCTCTTTCTTAGTTGTTTATTTATGTGCTATATTTATATGTCTATCATGAGTAATGTATAGCCGATGAGTTAGAGTTAACTTTGCTTCCTTATGTATGTATATATAATTTGCAGAGATCAGATCAAATGGAACGGAGACCAACAAAGTTGAATGTTGTTTTAGGCTTGTGTCTCGTTCTCATCAAACTTGTCTTTCATGTTGGCAGCACAGTGGGAGATGGGAGGAAACTCATCACCAATGACAAGAAGAATCCTGGTAGGTCATTTATCGCTATGATCACATGCCTTCATCCAACGTTATCTTTCATATCAGGAACTAAGCATGACTTTATTTTATTTATCTAAACGACTGAATCATATGACTCTAAATAAATTTAATTAGAATATTATTACTTTTTATTTTTTAACCACTTTTGCGTATAGGATTCATAAGCATCGATTGCGGAGCCGCAAATGACTACAGAGACGAGGAAACGGGCATATGGTATGAGACAGATACAAAGTTTATAGAAACTGGCAATAATTGTTCGACTCTCCAAGGCATCAACCTTGATTATCCTTATTTTGGGGGACTTCTAAGAACCTTGAGAAGCTTCCCAGAAGGGAAAAGGAACTGTTACACTCTCAAACCAGAACAAGGCAAGTACCATACTTACCTTATTAGAGCTTATTTTGCATATGGAAACTATGATGGCAAAAATCAAACTCCAAGCTTCGACTTGTACCTTGGCCTCAATCGTTTGGAGACTATTAATATGGAAAGGCTCGCCTATTACATGTCTGAGAGTATTCACACTCCCACAACAGACACAATTCATGTGTGCCTTGTGAGAGGTGTTGTTGGAGTACCTTTCATTTCTGCGTTGGAGCTTCGACCTCTTACCGATTCTATCTACCAACCTCCATCATCACCTTCTCAATCACTTTTATTCAGTCAAGGAAGATTTGATGTTGCTTCAACCAGTTTCGCCGCACACAGCAGGTGACTCCTGCTTCCTTTTCTCTTCCTTTTCTTTTCAAATCGCTATTTTCAGGACTCAGTATAAGACGCATGCAGTTGACTAATCTAGGGCTGATCAAAACAGATAATTAAATAAATTATTTTAAAATATTTATTTTTATCGTTTTCCTCCAAACTAATTTGCCTAACTTATAAATTGACATATAATATAATGATACCATAAGTATTCTGGAGAGATTACGTAATGTATGATATAATTAATAATTTTTTTAACTTCATTAATCTTTTCTAATTACTCAATAGGATTTTATGTTAAGAACCGGATGTAACATATTTGATATGTATTTTTCTTTTTATAAACACCAAAGCCTATAACTTTATCGCTACTAGTTTGATATAAGTATTCATGACGTCAGATCAATCAAATAACCTATCTATATAGAATTGGGGTTAAGGGTCATTTTTGTCCTGGAAGTATTCGCGGAATATCATTAGGTATCCGAAAGTTTTTTCGGTCTCAAAAATGCTCGGGAATTTTAAAAACGCATCAAATCTATCCCAACTTAACAGATTCCTAATGAAGCCTAACGGTTGTTAACATGGCGTCCACCTCACTTTTTTTTCCAACTCAAATTGGAAAAAAAATTAAAAAAAATTCTTCTTCTTCCCTGATCATATTAGCCATGTTTGAGTTGGGGAAAAAATTCTTCTTATTTTTTATGAAATAATAATAGTTTTCTTTGTTTTTTTTAAGTCTACAAGCCAGGTTAGCAACCTAACGTGGACACCACGTCAGCAACCGTTTGGATCCGTTAGAGATCTGTTAAGTTGGGACATATTTGATATGTCTTTAAACTTTCTGGACATTTTTTAGACCGAAAAAACTTTTGGATGTCCAATGATATTTCATAAATATTTTTGAGATAAAAATGACCCTTAACTTAAAAATGTTGTATGCACAGGTTCCTCCATCTTGTTGCATAGAAAAATGGTAATGATAATATAAATAACATGTGAAGGAGACGGAGATAGAATACGAAGAATAAATGAATAATAAAATATAGGATTTGAAAACGGAGTAGTATATTTCGTAATTAATGAGATGATTTGACAATAATTTATTTTAATTTTGATTTTATTAATATATTTTAGTTTTCTCACTTAATTTTAGATTTTTAAAATATTCTATAATTAATTCTTAAAGTCAGTTGAAGCCTGTAAATGACAAAACCCTTATACGTTATAATGCTATAACAGCACATTTATATAAATTAAGATAAAATTTATTCCATATACTTATTTTATAGACTATAAATCACATTAAAAAAGTAGTGTTTGCTGTTAATTCAACCATGCCCATCAACATATTTGCTTTATTCATCTTAATATTTGTTTGAATTAACACTAAAAATTATTTTTTTAACATGATTTATAAAGAGGTTAGTATACGAAAGAAATGTTATCAAAGTTTATCTAATTGCCCTGTATAAAATTGATTGTGAGCCTCCTCTTCTTCTCATCTTTCTCTTCTCTACCTGTTAGTCTAGTTTTCCTCATTCACTCTTTTTTTAGTCTCTCTTCCCCTCCTCTTTTTCCTCTCCTCCTTTCTGCATCACTATGTGTACATGTGTGTGCGTGCATGCAAGTGCAGGTACAAAGATGACATATATGATCGAATGTGGCGCAAAATCGATGTACAATATTGGTACCAAATTAATGGTTCTGTAGATATTGATCCTTCAACCACAAAAGATCTTTATAAGTTACCCGCAGAAGTGCTGAAATCCTCAGCCCGATCATACAATCTCTCTTATTCATTAAACTTTAACTATGACTCTATATGGAAACACCTCGACAAGGCCTCCAAATATCTCGTCTATTTTCACTTTTGTGAAATTCAGCAACTCCCCCCTGGGCACAAAAGAATACTCAATATTACTTTTGGTGATGAAAACGTTTTCTCCCAACAACCTATAGTTCTTGAATACTTGAAACCTCAAACCATTGCTCTTCCAAATGCAAGCCAAGGTTATGTTCGTTTTAACATCACAGCAACATCAGAATCCGATGCTCCTCCAATCCTTAATGCTTTTGAGGTTTACCAGTTCATATCACCTCTTCCTTCCCCTACAGACCAAAGAGATGGTACACATTTGCCTATATTATTCATCGTTTCCATGAATAATATTTTATGTTTGCTTTTGTCTTATAAGATCTTACTTATTATTCGAAATTACAGTGGATGCTGTCATGGACATTAAAGACACATACAGGATCTCCAATTTAGATTGGCAAGGAGACCCATGTGTTCCAAATCTTCATTGGGATGGACTAAGCTGCAGCAATTCGAGGATCACCTCAATGTACGTCCTTCATCAAACAATTAATGTCTAATAATGTCATTGTTCTATGCGCATTGTCCTAGTTTTTGTCAATTCTAAGTATCCTTAACAGCGATGTAACCTTATGAAGTATGTCACTCTATGTTCTTAAAGTTTGATACTCAAAAGTAAAAATCATAGAGTAGTTCAATTTTACTTCATCCCAAGACTGCCGCCTAAATATTAAGCTATAAACACCCAATACTTCATATCAATTGCCATTAATTGATGTCAAAGTTCATGACGAAGTATTGAAAGCATGATTCACTCAAGCAGGAACCTAAGCACGGCCAAATTGATAGGGCAAATAACTACTTCATTTTCGCAACTTACAGAGTTAGAATCATTGTAAGTGTGTCTATTTAAAGAGTGATTTAATATTAACAAATTCTATTATTAGTAATGCTTTATTAACATGTAAAAAATTCCTTGTTTCAGATATTTATCATTCAATAACTTGTCAGGTTCAATACCCAAATTTCTAACTCAACTATCAAAGTTGAGGGTTCTGTAAGTTACATTTGTTTGGATTCATCGTCACACAAACAATTATTATATCTTTGTAACTTCATGATCACCTAATAAGTGAATATACTAAGTGTAAAATACTGCTTTGTTTCAGAGATTTATCATTCAATGACTTGTCAGGTTCGATACCAAAATTTCTAGCTGAAATGCCAAATTTGAAAGTTCTGTAAGTTATACATCATCACATAGATAATACATATCTTTGTAAATTTAGATTCACCTATTAAGTGAATATATTTCACAATGCTTATGTAGTAATTTGAGTGGCAACAAGCTCACGGGTTCCGTTCCCAGGTTTCTTGAAGAAAAGTCATCATATGGAAGTTTGGAATTGAGGTTTTTCATCCTTATATATATTACTGCTAGTTCAACTGACTTCGCATGTGTGAATCAAAATTTACAGTAATATATCTCCCTTGTCCTTTAGGTTGGAAGATAATCCTGGCCTTTGTCTGGTGGATTCATGCAAAAGGCATATTAAGTTTGTCATTCTAGTTGCAGTTTCTATTTCTGCTTTTGCTGTAATCTTCCTGGTTTCTTTAGGAATTTGGATCTTCAAAACCAAAAAATTAAAAGGTACAGATAAAAATATACTCATTTGTTACGATATAAGCATCATTGTGTTCTTCATCAACTTTTTTTGTTAACTTCTTGCAATTGGTTTTGTTTTATGTCATCGATTGGAATGCCACTATTCCCATTGGAGATCACTCTGTTTCTTCTTTAGTCTACACTTTGTTTTATGCTACAACATCTAATGTTTATGCCCAAAAGAAAAAACAGAGCTACTGGTTCATAGAAAGACTTCAAATAATCTGTCTCTCCATATATCTCGCTATCGATCATTATTTTGCCAATTATCTGGGTGCTTGATATGGTTCTGATTATTTGAATTAATATTGCAGTGGTTATCACTGTTTCTACGAATGAAGAATCGTTGCGACCAAAAAATCGAGCAGTTTCTTATGCCAGAATTCTCATGATCACTAGTAATTTGCAAGACTTAATTGGAGAAGGAGGATTTGGAAAGGTTTATTATGGCACTCTAAGAGATAATACTCAAGTTGCTGTGAAGTTACTTTCTCAATCATCAATGCAAGGTTTCAAAGAATTTCGATCAGAGGTTAGATACCTAATACTTGTGTGACATAAAGAAACTTTAAAATTAAATATTGGCTAAGACTATATAAAGCTAAGACTATATAAAGTTCAATTTGGATTGCAGGTAGAACTCTTGATGGTTATTCATCACAGACATTTGGTCTCTTTGATTGGCTACTGTGAAGAAGGTAGTGTGAGGGCATTAATTTATGAATATATGGCTAACGGAAATCTCCAACAACATTTATCAGGTACGCAGCCAATTACCTAGAAGCCGTTAGACCCTATGTAAATATATATATATATATATATATTCTCAAATTGAACAATTTCAAAATGAAAATATAAAAGAAATCTCTCTATGTTCATCATGCAGAGGAGAACCCTAATGTTTTGAAATGGAATGAGAGGCTTCAAATTGCATTGGATGCTGCACAGGGTAAGCAAAACTATTTTTCATTTAGTACATACTACATATATGTGTACTTTTTTTTTGCTTATTTCCTTTTCAATCATCCCATTATTGATTGGTCATAATTAATGGAAATGCAGGATTGGACTACTTGCATAATGGTTGTAAACCACCAATTGTTCATAGAGATTTGAAAACTTCTAACATTTTACTAAATGAAACGATGCAAGCTAAGATTTCTGATTTTGGACTATCTCGAGCTTTTGCAAATGATATTGACACTCATGTATCAACTCGTCCTGCTGGCACATTAGGCTATCTTGATCCTGAGTAAGTTATATATTTCTACAAATAAACAAGTTGCAATTTAATTACCTCATATTAGTTGGGTTCAAAGTTTGCACATTTGGTGGTTTAATTTGATTCTAAGATTGCTTAGAACGAGGTCGAGAAATCTGAACATATGTTGTTTTTCCTAGTCTTATATGCAAGTGGATCTAGATGCTCTTGGAATCTTCTTTCTCATGTCTCCTTCTCCTTTTAGAATCCCTTTTTCCATCCTTGGATGAAAGTGATAAATTGTTCAGATGCAACACTCTATAAAAATATCGTTAACGTATTTTATAAATTGAAATTATTTTATAATACATGTGTAAACAATCCAAATTAAATTTTAACAGATTAAATTTATTTATTTATATTTTAGTGATATCATAATAATATTTTATAAGATATTTCATTTGAATTGTTCATTTTTTTTTAATATAATGGTGAAAAGGGAACTCTGAGAAGAAAATGAGAAATATGATTCAAACATGATCCGAATTAACAGTTATATTTGTTTTAATATATAAACAATTGATTATTTTCATAGGTTTCAGAGTTCTGGAAACTTAAATAAAAAGAGTGATGTCTATAGTTTTGGGATAATTCTATTGGAATTAATCACGGGTCAACCAGCAATAAGGAGAGAATATGGCAGCATTTGTCACATTCTTCATTGGGTTACTCCAAAACTTGAAATGGGTGATATCCAATCCATCATTGATCCAAGGTTAGAAGGAAGTTGCAGCACCAATTCAGCTTGGAAACTGTTAGAGATAGCTATGTCTTGCACTCCACCATCTGCAGTTCAAAGGCCTGACATAAGCCATATAGTAGCTGAACTAAAGGAATGTTTGGCTCTGACGCAAAGCTTGGCGATGAACCCAACCAGTTCCTTTGATAGGCGCTCTTTCAATTCTGATTCAGGCCTTATTCCATCTGCTCGATAGATATAGTTATTTAGAATTTGAGTTTAATTACTCCCTCCCTCCCCAAACTCATAAAGCTGGGCACCATCACTATGACACATTTGGGTCAATTAGTTTGGTGATTTAATTTCTGTGTATAAATAACGTTTGAACCGCGTGCCGTATTTGTATTGTTAGTATGTTTGGGTCAAACTGTGATTCTTGTGCTTACTGCTGCCTGTGGCTCTGAGCTTATCTTTGTCTTCATTGTTGGTGACCCTTTCTGCGTTGCTCTATTCTGTATTTATGAATTTTACTTTGATAGTTAAAAAACTCATTTTGGATTATGACCGTTATCAGTAGTGGGATTTTCATGATCACATCATCACACTTACGAAAGAATTTAGATGGCACAATAGTTTAACATTTCACCTTAATACAAAAATTGATGGGAAAATTAAGAAAGTTAAATATATAATTTAAAAGTATTTGTAAGTATCATTTTCTTTAAAATTAATTTGTCTAATTTATAAGTTGATATATAATCTAATGATACACATTAATAAATACTTTTAATTACTGCACTTAATCTATTAAAAGAAGTGCTCAGGAGGTAATAGTTATTTATAATTCTCTGTTATTCAAAATTAATATCTATATTAAGAAAAAGTTTTCCGCCCCCTATATTGAGTATTGACTAATGACTTCCCCTGGTCCATACTCAACAGTGAACAAAGGTACGGTAGAGGCAAAGGGTCTCAATATGCCTATAACTTGCTCACGTGACGAAGACCATCATGCGTCCATAGTACGTTGTTCTTTTGCTGTATTTGCATTCACATTTAGCCATTTGACCCACAACATCTAGAGAATGTGTTGACAAAACCTGTGAAAACTGACAACAATAATATACGTTTTAAGTCCCGTTCAATGATTTAAGAGACATTTTGTAAGCCCCAAAGTATTAGCAATCGACATTCTCTTAGATTAAACAAACTCTTCTTATTGTAATATTTAAAGTGACAAAACTGATAGAAGTTAATAGATTTGGCAAGAGACAAAATATTTCCCCTTCTCTTTTGTTTCCTTAGTCTTTTTTTTTTTGTCTCTCATTTTCTATATCTCTGAATTGAGTGATATTGATGGCATTTATAAGTATTGAAGAGATATTTTAATTTGAATTGATGTCTCTTTAAGCAACATATATACATCTTCAATTTAAAAATCATAATCAAATATTTTAGATCCATTGAATCTCATTATGATAATTCCTGAATCAATAAAATTAAATTACTTAATTTATTAGAACATGACTTCTCGACCCACATCTCTTTGTGTAAAAATATTCTAATGATATTCATTTGAAGCAACTCTTTCTTTGCCACACACATACTTCCAACAAAAGGCTGACTCCATTTTGGGTTGCCATTTCCATGCATGCAAACATACATTAATATTGAGATGCATTCAAATTGGTCTGTCATGTGTGCAAGATCAAGCCAAGGATCAACCTGCTGATATGTTAGATGTGGTTTCTTATCTGTCTAACGAAACCATTTCATTAGCTGAACCTAAGCAACTGGCATTTTTCATTAATGCAATACAAAACAAGGCCACACCATCACCTGCTAATATACCAGAAAATTGTTCCACCTATACAACAATTTCAGATTTCAATGGTAGATAAATTATATGTAAAACTGGCCAAACATGTTATTACAAACAAAGAATTAAAAAGTAAATAAATTGTCCAGTACTCCCAGACAGACCAATCTCTAATTATAGCCTATCTAGCATGTGGGCCTGATGATGATGAATCAAAATGAGAAGGATTCAGAGACATCGCATCCAATGAAGAATTATAACCAGACCTTCTCGTGCTGCTCTCTGATCTTTCGCGAGTTATTTCAGAAGCCAAACAGTCCTTTAGCTCAGTCAACACTTCACTTATGTCAGGCCTTTGGATTGCAGTAGCTTGAGTGCAGGACATGGCAATTTCTACAAGTTTCCATGCTGAACTTGTACTGTACTCTCCTTCTAACCTTGGATCAACTATAGATTCAATATCTCCATTGTTAAGTTTAGGACTAACCCAATCAAGTAATTGTGTCTTGATTCCAAGTGACTCTTGCATCATTGCAGGATGTCCAGTGATTAGCTCAAGCAGAATTATCCCAAAACTATAAACGTCACTCTTTCTATTCAATTTTCCAGAGCCTCGAAACCTACAATATGAAATAAGTGTAAAGTGTTTGATCTTTTGTTGTCTTATGAAATTCACTAACAGGATTGGTGATTCTATGCTTTCAGTTCATATCTTTAGCACTATGTAAATGGTTGAAAGTGTTCAACATGATCTATAATTGACTAAAAGGGCGGGCCAAAGTATAAGGCTTCCCCTAAGTCAAGTTTAGGAGGGGGGTAGATGTATACAGTTAATCCCATAAGTAGAGAGATTGTTTCTAGGATTTGAATCTATAATAACCTCTACGTTACATGGCAATGACCTTTACCGTTACTTCAAAGCTCACCTTCATGATCTATAATTAATATTATAACTAAAGTCTCCAAACTTTGTTTATTAGATATCATACAACTATAGTCTGTTAAGCCACAAAATGAAGTGATCACCGCTGCAAACATTTAATCTACGAAACAAGATCTTTAGTAAAAATTTAAAATCTATGATACTTACTCGGGATCTAGATAACCCAGTGTGCCAGCTGGTTTAGTTGATATATGACTGTCATGTTCATTTTCAAAAGATCTACACAATCCGAAGTCGGAAATTTTAGCTTGCAAGTCTTCATTCAACAAAATATTGGAGGTCTTCAAGTCTCTGTGAACTATGGGAGGCTTAATTCCAAAATGCAAATAGTCCAATCCTGCATTTCCATTAAGCACCATACACGTTTAGTATGTTAGCATAGAGATTATTAATGAGAGGACTGGGAAAATAGAAACTGTTAAGAGAAAATACATGCAGGGTTCATGTACCAAGTGCAACATCGACAGCGATTTGAAGTCTCTCAGACCACTTCAATAGAGTTTGATTTTTATCTACAAAGTACAGAAAATAATGTCTATATAAATTAAAGAAATCAGGCATCTACGTTGA
This sequence comes from Vachellia collinsii, assembly GCA_006871305.1. Classification (NCBI taxonomy): domain Eukaryota; kingdom Viridiplantae; phylum Streptophyta; class Magnoliopsida; order Fabales; family Fabaceae; genus Vachellia; species Vachellia collinsii. The sequence goes on from QFDD01000900.1 coordinate 10,368, forward strand.
CATAAAATAATTTTCAAGCCAGGTTACACCAAGAAAAGCAAAGTGGAAAGCTTATAGGAAGTTCTTGTCTTTTGTTAACTATATAAACTAACCTGACAGCAGATGTTGCAGATTCCCCTTTGCCATATATTCATAAATCAATGCTTTAACATCACCTTCTTCACAACACCCCACAAAAGAGACCAAGTTTTTATGGTGAACAAAAGTCAACAAGTCTACCTGCAGTTGAAGTTCAATATGATGAATTGAAGGATATTGTTGAAAATTATGAAGTCCTTCTTTTCTAAACAAAACTATGAGGTGAAAGAAAATGTGAAGAATGAAAATCTCTTTAAGGCATATAATGTGGCAACAAACCTCAGAGTGAAACTCCCTGTATCCTTGCCTTGATGTCTGAGAAAGTAACTTCACCGCAACTTCTTTGCCATCTTGCAGAGTGCCAAGATAAACTTCTCCAAATCCTCCTTTCCCAATTACCGTATTGAAGTTACCGGTAATTCTAGTAACCTCTCTGAGAGAAAACACTTGTTTCTTTGATTTATCCCGCCCATTTTTCTTAAGCGCTATCAACATCACAGCAACAATGTAAATAACAATAACTTCACCGTTCGCAATATTTCTTCAAAAAATATATATTGTGCACTTTTAAAAAGTAGATGTAGATTCTTGAGTCTTGTCTATTTTGTCTCCCTTAAAAGTTATGAAGCAAAGTTCAAAGGCTACATGAGAAGAGGAAGAAAATTTCGTTCTCTGATCAATCAGATTTCTTTTTATATGGAATCAAGCTTTTTGATGAAGATAGATTATAAGGACTAAAAAGTTCAAAAAGCCATTATAAAAACAAAATTATGGTTGCCACAAACACTGCCAAAGACATAAGAAGCAGGAAAATACCTCCATGTTTCTTCCTTTTGATTCTCATGTTCAGGAGATAAATAAGGGCGGCCAATACTAAAACCGCCATGGATGCTGCTATACAAGCAATGAGGACGGTAGAATGCTTCTTTGTCTCACATAATTTAGCCAGACAAAGACCTGGATTTCCTTCCAAACTAGCCGCCCCAAAGAAAAAAAAACAGAGCATAACATGCAAGAGTGTCAAATATAATTGAAGTAATCAGACAAATGGTTTGAACATCAAAAACCACAGTTTGACATTGATGTCAAACAATGGAGCTACATCATGACAAAGGTGACTCATGTTTATCAAACCAAACCATAAGTTAATAGTAGGAAAATAAAAGCCAAAATTCGAACAAGAAACCTTAATGACAAAGAGGCTTTAGACTTCAGCCATAGCGATTTGGGGATTGAACCTGTGAGCTGATTCCCTGTCAAATTACTGCAAAGACTTCTATGATAAATATGGTGAAAGGGCATGGCCGAGGAAGTTACTATGGGAATGATAAGGGATCTTAACTTACAGGACTTCCAAATCTGGTAACTGTGCAAAATATTCAGGAACTTCTCCTGTCAGTTTGTTATATGATAAATCTCTGCATAAAGGGTATCACTTAGATGAGAAGAGTTCAAAATTTGCAAGTTTTCAACCTTTGAAGCCTTATGGATATAAATAAAAAGAAAAGGAAAACTTACAAGTGCTGAAGTTTAGTAAATTTTGAAAATGAAGCATCTAGCTTCCCTGTTAGTCCCCTTGAACTCAAATTCCTGCTTGAATTGTAGAATGAATTATCTTCTTGCCGTTATTAAAACATATGAATAAGAGAGAGGTAGGAGATGGAATGTATTTTAACAAGAGATATTGCATCTTGTTCACAAAGGATGGATAGATATAGAAAATTATTAACAAAAATATACGCATATCATTGGTGTGTTCCACTGGAAAATTCATCCAGCTCATTCACATGCCTGTTAAACAGTTAACCATCTCATTTCAAACTTGCATGATTCAGAAGAAAGCGAGAGTAGTACTCACAGTGACATGACCCTTGGATTGGCATCAGATGTGCAAGTGACCCCTTCCCAAGCAAAACTAATTGGAATGCATGGATCTCCTTGCCAATTTGTGATGTTATAAATACCTTTGATTCCCTGAATTGCATCAACTGTTTTGGCCAAAAAAAACACAGAATTGAATCAATTGTTGTTCTTAGCGTTAATAACTGTTAGTAGTTCAGTATAAGCATCATGAAGGAAGAGTGCCGAAGAAGAAATGAAAAGAAGGACCAACTAATGACTATTTTAACCAGGGGTAGGGAAGCAAGTTGGGTTTTTGTGAATTTACCTAGAGCCGAAATTGATTGAGCCAGCCATGACCAAATCAACTATTATTAAGCCCACTATTTTTGACACAATACGAACCTATTACTATTCCAATAGTTATTTTATGCTAAAATGAACTGTGAATATCTAAATGAATGTATATCTGAAGAAAAAAAAAGAGAGATCAGCATCTATCTACTTTAAGTAATTAAATGCAATTGTTTTTTTTTGGGGGGGGGGGGGTGTACCATCTTCTTGATAAGTTGCTGAATTCAGAAGTTTTAGTCCTCTATAAACCTCAAAAGCATTGATCATGGCCGGTAAATCAGAGTCTGGGGTGGGTTTGATCAAAATACGAAGATAGTTTGCTTGTGTGATATTCTGACCAATTGTGACTAGCTTCAAATGTTGAGTAGTTACGGGCTCTGTGAGTAAGCTCTTATCATTCAAAGTAATATCCAAGATCCTTTTCTGGGTTGTTGCTTGCTGTTCGAATTCCAAGAAGTAAAAGTAGCAGAAGTACTCGTCGGAACTATCAATCTGTTCATCATAGTAGATTTGCATGGAAGAGTGAAGATTCGGAGACTCTATTGCACTCTTCAATACTTGTGTTGGCAGTTCATTGGGATTTTGCGTTCCATTTAAATCAATAGTTACTGATGTGGTGGTTATCCTTGACTCGCCATTGAATCTTTTAAACCACACACGACCATATGTATCATCTTTAAACCTGCGTTCACAGAACATTGTCAAAAACAAATATGTAATAAGATGTAAACTGAGAAGTCCTATATATGTGTGCGCTCTCGCGCGCTCAAGGTGCATATACAGCTTACGTGTACCTGATGAACCTGTCGTCTGCTTGTCGGCCCGGGGTAGACCGGGTCAAGAGATCCCACGGAAGAGAATTGGAGATTTGATAAATAGAATCACCGACAAGCCATAATTCCAAGGAGGAAATAAAAGGAACACCTTTTCCAATGTTAACAAGGCACACACTTATGGTGTCTGTTAAGGCAACAAGGATAACCTCAACAGAAAAGTATGATGTGATATTATCAAAGTCAATGGTCTTCCAGCGATTGACACCAAGATACAAATCAAAAATGGGTTTTGTGTTGTTCAAGTCATAGTTTCCATAAGCAAAGAAAGCTCTGAGTATGTACTTGGTGTTTTTTCCCTGTCTGGGTTTGAGAGTATAGCAGTTCCTTTGTCCATCTGGAAAACTTCTCAGTGTGTTGAGTTGCTTCCACATTTGGGATTTGGATAAGCTATAATTTGATGGTAATTTGTGATTCTCTCCTGTTTCTGCATAACCTGAATCTGGTTCATACCGCATGTTACTCTCACTGTCTCGGTACGCCTCCTCAATCCCACAATCTATGGCTATGTAGCCTATAAACATAAAAAGAAACAGAGGCACGTTAAAGAAGCTTAATACACAAGACAGTGAGTAAATGATATAGGTAAAAAAAAAAACCCAGCTTAAAAGAAGGCAAAAGGAAGGGAAGTCCTAAAATGTGGATGTGTTTAGCTCTTGCACGTGACAGTTATGCCGAAGAAGAGGAAATTTAATTTACCTGAATCATCGGAAGAGGTAATTTTGGAGTGTGAAGGTAACAAGCTTGAGTTGTGAAGAGGAATGAAGAAGGAAGCAAGTAAAAGCAGGGTCAATTCTGAAGCAATCTTCATGTTTGATGCTCTGCCACTTTCAGTTCAAACGCCTACCGGCATGGCTCGCTCATGAACACAGAGATAAGAAAACGAGGGAGACAAAGTACGTACCCATTGCTGCGAAGACCAGAGATTGACTTAGAGCCAAAATGTGAGGCCCGCTGCTCTGTTCGTCAGAAGTTAGAACTAAAAACAGAAAAGGTAAATAATTATTACCTATACAAGATTTGACATTTTAAAGTATTCAAATAATATTATAATATTTGAAAGCAAAACTATTTGTATTTTAAGATTGTAAAGACAATATTAATGGCTATTTTTTCCATTAAAGTCCTTATTTTTTTATATTGTCATGTAAAATACTCATTCTAATTTTTAATATAAGATCCATTTTAACAAAAAAAATGGAATTATAAAGTGAATTTTATATTAAAGATATATAGGAGTAAAAGGGTTGAAGACAGCACTTTTATTAAATAAAAATCATTATTATATATAGATTATATTTTTTTAAAATTAATGATATAATTAAACAATATCAAAATGGTGGGGCAGCAGTATTTAACTATTATACATATTGTTTATGAGGGACAGCTCATTGATTGGCAAAATAAACTCAAATATGGGAAACAATCAAGAATCAAGTACGATAACTTGCTATGCACCACTGAATCTCCATTCGTTGCTATGTGAATGCCAAGGCAGGAGTGGACCGCCAGATTAAAACGAAGAAAAAAAAATTAGAATTTAAAATATTTGATTTGCGGAAAACATGCCTTTTTAAATGCTCATTATCACTATTATTATTTGCTAAGGTTCAAGTCAAGTATCCTCTTATTTAGATTTGAGATACTGTCAAGTGCTAACTATTAATATCTTTTCTAATAGAAATTTGATCATGAGTTCGTTACGTTATAAGAGACTAGATTCTTCTAGTAGATTTAAACAGTGTTAATTTTTTTAGATACCCATTGAATTTAAAGTATAATGGGACATTGAATATGAACATGTTCAGGAAAACTAGAGAATTGATGTTGTCTTATTGATTCCGGGCATACATATTAGGCCAGTGGGGGCCCACATGTAGAAGAGAAATATTTCCGTTGTTGACGTTCGGACTTGTTTGACAATCACTTGAAAAACACTTTTACGTAAATCGAGATAAAACTTCTCTCACATGCTTACTTCGGATTGCGTAAAATCACTTAAAAAAGCTATTCCCAAAGATACCAAGTGACTCAATTAATGGAGTGGACCCGGACGTACAGCTAACTCTAAATTTTTAAACGTAGGCTAAGGTTCAAGGCCCAAGGGGATGAGCCCAGGAAAGTTACGGAACCGGTGCTTTCTAGAGAGCAAATGTTTAAATATGATATCAATACATTTGATGTTTAAAAAAAATTCTATATTCTTAGAAAAAAAATTATTTAAAAGGGTATATAAATTAAAATAAAAATAATCTGTTATTCTTTAAAAAGAATTATTTTTTATTTAAAACTATCATTTTTAAAAAAAAATTAAATATGAACCATTTAAATCAGATTTTAATTTGATTAGTTCTCCCTATTAACTATAAGTGTAGAGAAACTAATTCGAAAAATTTATAGATGCTTGTGACTTTGAAAATTAATGAAAGAGCACTCTCTTTTGATGAAAACACCAAAACGGAGATGCAAGGTACGAATAGCATAACATGACATATTTTTAACATTACTAATTTGGATAGATTAAAAAAATTAGTTCAGTTTGTTATATGTAATAAATAGAGTTACTTTTGCTTAAAAAAAAATCACCATTTCATCATAACTAACCAACCCTGAATAGAAAACATTTAATTCGTACAATTATCAATGATACTTTCGAAGAGAACATTAAAAATTTGGGAAGATAAAATAAATTAAGATTTTATCTTTATAATCAAATTCAACCTTCAACGAAACCTTATATTAAATATTACAGTGAGTAATACAATCTACACAAACAAACACACCTCTTAATTACCCCACCATATATAACATGTGTGCATAGTGCATGTCCAACACAAGCATATGCAGTAGCTTACAATAAAAGTACAAGCAGAGGTAGAAGCAGCATTAACACCTAACAACACTTGCAGCAGAATTGTTGTATAGCATCACTGGCATTACCAAATAGTGATTCAGGCATGCTGGGCTTAACACCAACACTTGCAGTACTCTCGTTATCGTTCTTATCTTTGCTCTCATCCCCCCTTCTTCTTCTTCTCCTTTCCTGATCTTCTCTCTTCATCATCATTTCTTCCCCTCTGGCTTCTCTTCCTAAATAAATTAAAAGGCAACCCAAACAGAATCTCTTTCCCACACAAGCCGACCGTAACGTCTGTATTTCCTTATCTTTTTTGTTATTATTTTTTTAAAAATGGATTAATTTTTTAAAAATTTCAAATTTGAAGGTTAACAAAAAAATAAAAATAGAAAATGGATTTGTATCTGCTCATCATTTTTTTAATTATTTTTTTAAAAAACAAAACTGATTAATTTTTTTTTTTAATTTCAAATTTGAAAAGGGAACAAAAAACTGCACTCCTTACAATATACCATATATATTTTGATATGATGAATATTCTAAAATTGTAAATAATGTTGGATAGTAGATAAGCTATAAATATATTATTAATTAGGTAATTGTTACTTTATTAATAATGGAATTTACTACTTAATTTTTAGAATTTTCAATTGTGGATGCTATGATTGTGTTAATGACTCAATGTGTGATGAAATTTATTTTTTTTAATTTTTTTATTCCTTACCAATCTGATTATCAGTTTAATTCCGATCTGATCCACTTACCTTTCACCTACTACTTTATCTGATTCAGTCAACGATCTGAGTTCCTGTACCTTGTTTTCTCCACATCCTCCTCCCAGATCACTATCATCTCCCTCCCTCCCTTGTTCTCCCTGCCTCCCTCCCTCACTTTAGTACTCTACCCACTGAACAATTTCGTAGACTGAACATGGTAGCAATCAAGAATCAAGTACGACAACTTGCTATCACCATTGAATTTCCATTTGTTGCTGAGTGAATGCTAAGGCTGAGGCAGGAATGGACCGCCAGGTTAAAACGGCAAAAAGAAGAAGAAGAAAAGAATTTAAAATATTTGATATGGGGAAAAACGTCTTTTTATATGTTCATTATCGTTATTATTATTTGCTAAGGTTGGGTATTCTTTTGTATTTGAGATATTTTCGAGTGCTAAATATTGATATCTTCTTTAATGCATTAAATTTAATCTTTGACTTATCACGTTACGTAAATTATTAGTTCCATCCGGCACATGCAAACCCTGTTAATTTTTCAGGTACTTGTTGAATTGAAAGTAGTGGGATATTTTTTTTTTTTTTAGGTATAAACCACCCGGTATCCGGCGCCCTTTACTGGATCCCTGGACTTCTAACTGAACCAGGTAACCCGAGGCAACCGACTAATCCGGATCCCACCCGAGGAGCCCTTGCGGGGGTAGAGCGGTACCGATGGGACAACCTCTTTGAGGTTGCGTTAATTATCGCGTCTGTCACCACCCCAGGATTCGAAACCTCGTCCTGAGGGGTGCCGGCCGTAGACCTTACCATCTCGACCGAGCGCCCATTGGTAAAGTAGTGGGATATTGAATATGAATATGTGAGGGAAAACAAGATTGGGCCAGTGGGGGCCCACAAGTAGAAGAAAATTTTTGCTGCTGTTGACAAAAGAGCAGGGACGCTCTTAGGGGAGTGGACCCTTACGTTCACCTATCTCTAATTTTCAAACGTGGGTTAAGGTTCAAGGCTCAAGTGGAAGGGGATGAGCCCAGGAAATTTACGCAACAGGTGCGAAAGAAAACACCTAGACAGCCAATGTCTTCAAGTTAAATCTGACTTCAGATTTGAAAATTCTATATTTTTTTTAAGAAAAATATTTTAAGGGTATATAAATTAAAATAATGCTAATATTTTAATTATTATTCTTTTCAAAAAAAAAATTTTTAAAAAAATTAATAATGGACCATTTAGATCAGATTCGGATGATCTTGATTTGATTAGCTCTGCTACTAAATAAAAGTGTACAGACACTGATTTTGGAAATTAATAGCTGCTTGTGATTTTTGAAATTAATGGAAGAGCACTCTGTTTTGATGCAAAGTCCAAAATGGAGATGTAAAATATACCATGACATGACATATTTTCAGCATAACTAATTTGACTAGATTAAGGAAATTAATTGAATTGCTTATATGTAATAAATACGTGTTCGTTTTCCTAAAATGCACTCTTTCATCGTGACTAGCCTTTAATAGGTGCAATTAATAAGAATACTTTAAGGGAGAACATGATGAATTTAGGAGACATGATTGATTGCAATTTTATATCACGGATCAAATCCAATCTTCAATTAAATCTTACATTGAAAAGGGTAGAATAATAGTATGTGCAAAGAAACAAACGCACCTCTTAATTATGCCACCATATATAACATGTATACATCATAGCGCATGTCCAACACAAGCATATGCACTACTAGTTTACAATAAAATTATATACAAGCAGAGGTAGAAGCAGCATTAACACCTAAACACACATGCAGCAGAATTCTTGTATAGCATCACTGGCTTTACCACATAGTGATTCACTGATGCTGGGCTTAACACCAACACTTGCAGTGCTCTCGTTATCGTTCTTATCTTTGCTCTCATCTCCCTTCTTCTTCTTCTCCTTTCCTGATCTTCTCTCTTCACCATTATTTCTTCTCTGCTGGTTTCTCTTCCTAAGTAAATTAAAACGCAACCCGAACTTCAAAGTTAATGCCAATCCTGATATAGCTGCAGATCCCCCAACTGTTCCACCCGCTATGGCAGCAATTTCGCGGCTACTCAGCCCTCCCTTCTCGTTAATGTCCGCTCTACCCAAGTTCAAAAATTAAATCCCAAACAGTTCAATTAATATATGGTAACAAAAACATTAACTCTTGAACTATGATGTCGTTTTACTTTCAATAAATAAAACAAAATAAAAATGTGCGTAATTTAATCAGGCATTCGTTATCAGATGTCAAGATAAACAGCAGATTCTTTCTTTTTCTTTTTCTTAGTTGTCACATGTACCTCAAACGCAACCTGCCGGTGTTCTTCTTGTCCATCAAACGTTTTGGAATTGGACCTTTCAGTTTATTCCCAGCCAAGTTACTGCAAATCAACACATTGTTGTTAGATATCTGTGTGTGTGTATGTGTGTTGTTACCATGCACGAGGCGCTACAACTTACATATCGCTTAAATTTTTTGCATCTGCTAAAATCTCTGGTATTTCTCCTGTCAAGTTGTTGTTTGACAAATCCCTATAAACATGAAGGAGAAAGTATTAGATTGATCAAATATATATATGACAACAATAATTAATGTGACCAAGCAAATTAAAAATATGGTGACCAATAGTTACTTACAAGACCTCCAATTCTGTGAAATTGGAGAAAGAACTAGCTATTTCTCCACTCAGATTGCTAGAGTTCAAGTTTCTGCAGCTCATGTCATATCAGTTTAAGAAAGAAGGTTCTCAATTATTGCACTGTAATCAAACAAACGCAATCAAGAAAAGAAAGACCATTTTTATAAGGCCCTCCTTCGAGAAAACCCTCCCGAGGGGATTAATGACTTGTGATAGAGAGTCCCTTGGAATCTTTAGAGGGGAAAAAAAGCATATTTGTTATGAATAGAAAGTTTGATCTCAAAAGACAAATCGATTTAGTATAAGAACTTCTTAAACTTATAAATAACACTTCACCTATAAAACCTCTCAATATGACACTCATAAGATAAACTCTATATTTTTTTTTATATTCATATATCATGGCAGTTATAAAAGATAAGAAATTATCTTCTACTCACATTGAAGTGATTCTTGGAGAGCCATTATTGCTGCAATTGAGACCCTCCCATCTATAATCCACTGGCCTGCATGGATCTCCTTGCCAACTGATTCTTTTGATACCATACTTTCTTTTTATGTCTCGAATAGCAGCAACTGTTATTCCCAAAAGAAATTAGGAGCCATTATCTTAACTTGAAGACATTAAATCATGTAAAAAAAAGGGGTATCCTAGTGTACAAAGCTCCCACAATATGTGGTCTGAGTAGGAATCGATGTACGCAGCCTTCACATGCAGAGGCGCTGTTGCCAAAATTTAAACCCGTGACCTTCATGTTACATGACATCAGCTTTACTGTTTCTCAAAGTTCACCCTAATGACTTTAAGTCATATATGTTAAAAAAAGAAATTAAACAATTGAACTCACCATCTTGTTTATCAGTTGTGGAATTAAATGATCGCTGGGGAAGAACTCTGTAGATTTCATAAGCATTGAGCATGGCAGGTAATTGAGAGTCAGAGGCTGTCCTGATGGAAATATTACTAATAAGATCTCCACCTTTAATGTTCCTAACTAAAGTTGTGGGCTTTGAGTGTTCAAGAGCAAAGGACACATCAACCCCATCACTGAAAGTAATAACCATCTTCCTCAGATTCTGCGACTTGTTCACAAAGTCATAAAAATGGAGATACACATAATAATCATAACTGGCATTATATGCCATGTCGATAACTAGGGAAGAAGATACATCCACAGACTCAACTGCACTACTCAATACTTCTTTTGGCAGTTTGTAAGTATTTTCACTTGTATTACTGTTAATACCCACAGAAGATGTATTGATTCTCATCGCGTTGTTCATTTTTCTATTGAACCAGGACCTTCCATAGATATCATCTGCATATCTGCATGATTAAGAAATACTCCTTAATTATATAATTATCAACCCATACTGACAAACCAGAGCTGGAAATGAACCACTTGAGGCATTGGATTCAAGGGCTAATGATTCATACCGGGATTACATCGGTAATGATTAAAATAATATATTAATTAAAATATACACAAATATTCACATATATATATATATATTTCTGGAAAGAGTAATATTTAAATAAAAAGGACCATTGATAGACTCTTCATTTATAAATCACACATAATATGATAACATAGAGTCATTAAAGCACAAACGTGATAAAACGTGATTTTTTTTTCTTTGTTTTAACTCAAAACAAGAGTGTTGTTTTAGGTTGGGAAAAAAAAATCCGACAAGTAAAACCGTCCAAAAGTTTTAACTGGACTTATCAAGAAACTAATTCACTCTGTTAGTACAGATAAAGGTTGTTAAATTATATGTTATTTCTGTTATACAATTATCTAAGTTGACAGCCTCTAAATAGCTATAGTCTAACCAAATCGATTCAGTTAAGATCAATTTGAGAGCCACGTGTGCGCCTGTACAGTTTCTCAATCTAGAAATAACATCATGGGGCCCCCCTGAGATCATCAACTTGATCAGAGCTTTTTCACTCTCCTTCTATTTTTTCTAACTTTCCAACTCACTCTGAACCGACTGACTGACTTGGTGAACCAGGTTGGGTTTTCATATCATGAATATTACATCATATCGTGGCTTTGCACATGAATTTAACGAATTAATGGACAAATAAGGCAGAAGACTGAAGTAATATGATGAACCTGATGTAAGTAGCATCATCTTCAGACATACCCAGCTTGGAGCGTGACATGAGTGTTAGGGGACTTGAAGCTGTCTGATCATACCTAGAATTCTGCCATGGGAACACTTCCAACGACGAAATGAAGGGTGTACCATGGCCTGTGTTCACAAGACATACGATGAGTTCATCATCAGTTGTTGGCGAGACATGAATGATCTCGAAACGTACGATGTCTCCATCTGATCGGTCAAATGTTGCCCAGTAATCGACACCAACGTACAAGTCAAAGGATGGGATCGTTCTTTTATCGTCGTAGTTTCCATATGCGAAGAATGCTCGTACGAGATAGTGTGTGTCTTCATTGCCTGATGTGATGGGCAGTGTATAGCAATTCCTTTTCCCTTTTGGAAAGCTTCTTAATGTCTTGAGCTGCTCACCAATCTGTTCTTTGGTGTAATTCGATAATACATTATGGGCTTCGCCGTATTCAACGATTCTATCATCATCCGCTCTGTAAGAAGATTTGGTTTTGAGGTCTGTGTAATTCTTTCTGGCCCCACAATCAATCCCTATCCAGTCTGCAACCGGAAAATTACCAGAGTCGTATAAAAACCAGCATCAGTATTAACACACCCCTGTTTTCAAATAATAGTCATCACTTTGGTTTTTTACTTTTAATTTTTTGCCAGATGGAATTAATTATATATATATATATATATGACTCTTCATACTAAAACCAAAAAACTCCAGGAATCCACACACATATAATGGAAATCATTTTAATGAACAAAGAAAGAGGGTGATGAGATGAGATGAGATGAAAGAGAAGCAGTAGCACTATAAGTTACCAGAATATGCGAGAACTTGTAGTGTTGAGCTGGTAAGAAGGAAGAAGAAGGAATAAGCAAAAACATGAAAGACCAGAAGCCATTGTAGTGTCTTCTTCATCTTCATCTTTTAGAAAGCTGAAAATGGTGGCTGCTGTTTTTGAGTAGAAATTCAAGCTAGGAACGAACCTTGCAGGTTTTTTTCCTCCACCATTATTATCCCACCAACTTTACTCAGTGCCTCCAGCAAACGACAAATAATTCCATTACACATTCTCTTTGGACTCATATCCATATAATAATAATAGATACCCCTGGTGCTCACCATCACCATCATCATCATCAATTATTCAGTCACAGGGTTGTTAGAGATCTTTGAGACGAACGTCAGCATCCCACGTCAGCTGTTACCAATGTATGACCTATACATCCAGAATCCAGTCACAGGAGTCATTTTTTTAGAAATTAAATAGTATAAATAAAAATAAATTACTTTATTATAACATATATTTTGAAATACTTATATATATTTTATATATTAACTTATAAGTCAGATAAATTAGTTTGATAAAAATAACAAATGTATCAATTAATTAATTAACTTATTTAATCTTTTTAAAAAAAATTAAATGACTTTTGTATTAAAAGATGTGATCTACTGTATTCTATTTGAAAGAGATGAGAAATGTGTGGTTCGAATGAGGGGGTCCGAACGTAGCTAAACCAACAGAGGGAAAAGCAAGGGGAATGAGTTGGCATTGTCGCTATAATGAGACGCAAAATAGAAGAAATAATGGTGATTGTGAATAGTACCTTGATTGCAATGTGCGCTGCTTTGTAATTTTTTTTTCAACGTACTTATCTTATTGTAGCAAAAAGTCTATTATGTAGAATGGTAATTAGTCCATTGGGCCTTAAACCCAGTAAACCCAATGAGTCAATTTGCTTGTATTATATAAACTATTCCTTTTGTAATTCATATACAATTTTTCCATTCAATAATATTCGTTAAGCATTATTCATCTTCTTTTGGTTGCTCAACATGGTATCAGAGCCAGGTTCCAAGAGCCCACAACCAAGACAGCAAGAAGCGCAAATCTTGAAATGCTGAAGTCTGAGCGTGCAGCGAAGCCTCCAAAACGTGCTAGCAGGGAGAGGAAGCTGCGTCCTAGAATAGAGTTTCTCAAGGATTGTGGGTTAAACTCAGATGAAATCTTCAAGTTCTTGATAAAAGCTCCTTTATTTCTGGGCCATTCGTTTCACAAGAACATTGCATATAAATTTGTGTTTTTGGTCAAGATTGGGTATGAATATAGGACAAAGGATTTGGCAACGGCCATTGGATCTACCACTAGGACAAGCTGTGAGAATTTGCAGAAGGTGATTGATCTATTCTTGCGTTATGGGCTTTCATGCGGAGACATAGTTGTTATGAGCAAGAAGCATCCTCAGATACTGCAATACAATCATACATCTCTAGAGAAGAAGATGAAGTACCTAATAGAGGAGATGGATCGTGACATTGACGAGTTACTAGCTTTCCCTGCATTCCTTGGTTACAAACTAGAAGACAGAATTAAACAAATGTTTGAAGAAAAGAACAAGAGAGGAGCAAGAATGTCTCTCAACAAGCTTTTAACTATTTCATCTAAAAGATTCACAAGGAAAAGAAAAGAAGGCGTGAGAGAAATAAAGAGAAGACGAAGGAAGAAGACGAAGAGAAAGCAAAAAAAAAAAAAAACAGAGGAAGAGGAGACGAAGCTAACACGGCCAAGAAACTAAGCCACGCCTTGACAACTTCAGCACCTCGTGGCTGCCTTCTCGGTGACGGACGACACTCTCCACTATCCACCTCGCGGACGTCGACAGCGATTGGACCCAAAGAACTTGTGGACGTCGCCAACGATCAAAGGACTTCGCTGAGGAGACAGCAACAGAAAGCTAATGAGACTTCAGAAAGAAGAAGCCTTGAAACTACTGAAGAAGAAGGAGAAGACAGAGAATCTGATCAAGACGTCAAAGAAGAAGAAGCAGAGCAAGGAAGATAAGAATTCTGATCCTAACAAGCCAAAGAGGCCACCATCGTCATTTCTGCTATTCAGCAAAGAGGCAATGGAGGCATACAAGAAAGAAACGGAGGAATTTTGCAATTGCTACCCCTCTTCTCTGAACGCGCCATCGTGAGACCATTAGGCACCCTCCAGAATCGTTCTTCATGGCAAATGATGCTGCAACATCTTCCATGTCACAGGAAACCTCATCTTCACTGCAATGTGCTTCTTCGTTCAATCTGTACATCCTCATTTATTTTGGTACTCATGCACTGAGCTTCAAAAAAAAAAAAAATCGAACGGTAACAGATCTTCCCGTCTTGATTATTTTTGAAGGCTGATAATTAATTATTTTTTGATGGGTCTGAATGAGACCTATTGTCAAGCCATAAGGCTCAACAACAAAGCAAGACAGGTTGCAGAGGTAGGGGGAGAAGAGATCCACCCTTGAATGCACTCATTGCCACAAGAACACAAGGCACAGCCACAAGAACAAGAGAAAGTCACAGCTACAAAAGCTGATGGCATTTGATCGAACAAAAGGGGAAAGTACCCCATAAGCATTGCAGCAGCAGATGCAAATGAAGGTGATGGCCAAAATGATTCAGATAACATGGGTCACACCAAAATCTTACCCAAGAGCAGTATGAAAAGCTATGGATTTTCTAAGAAAAAGAAGAAAAATTCACAGTCAATCAACATGCTCTGATTGCTTACAAAACAGTAGGAAAAGATAGTAAAAAAAAATGTTAAGCAAGTTAGGAGTTTTAATCTGTATAACTCCAAATTTAAAGGGGAGTGTAGCAAAAAGTCTATTATGTAGAATTGTAATTAGTTCATTGGGCCTTAAACCCAGTAAACCCAATGAATCAATTTGCTTGTATTATATAAGAATTATTCCCTTTATAATTCATATACAATTTTTCCATTCAATAATATTCTTTAAGCATTATTCATCTTCTTTTGGTTGCTCAACACTTATCACTATTATAAGGCATTTTTTTATATAAAGAATGAGTTGTACCTATTATTAATTGGAATATTAATTACATTTTTTAAAAGAGTATTTAATTTATATTTAAAGTTTGAAGGAAGGAATTTTTCCCTGTTAAATATATAATTTATTATTTTAAAAAATCATTTTTAAAAATTTAATAATTTAACTACGTCTCTTTAGCTTTAATAATGAGGTTGAAGGTACTTTACAATAAAAATCAAGAGGGGTATAACTTTTTAAAATTCCCGGATCTCTTTTGGCATAAAAAATTGTGATTATCACAAAACCAAATGAGAGCATATCCCATAAGCCTAACCAATTAGGAGAGTCCTTTGACTTAATTAAAGTCCACACCACATTAATGTGATAATCACAAGTCCCAAAGGAAAGTTCAATCACAAATGAAGGAAGAGTCCCTTAAATTTATAAACTGTACACTTTTTATATGAGGATGTGGAACTCATAACAAAATCACATGAACTAACAATTTTATTTCTAATCATTGGTTCAGTTTGCCTTCTACAGTTAAAAAAATTTTCCATGCGCCTGCTGAAGAAATTTCCACAAGAGATGATCAAAGGACGAACCCACTCAAATAGCTCAAATTCTTATGTTTGGCTTTCTTAATCATTGTTAGCAACATCAAGCTTCTATAGTACAACAAATCCAGAACCTTCGATGCATATATACGCATTGTTAGAACAAAGCAAAAACAACCAACAGTTTAACTAAGGAAAACAAATCTCTCAATTCAGAGAAAGACCTTGCATACATGCCTTCTAACACAAACAATTAATCCTACCAAGCAGGAGGAGGTGAGTAAGATCCAGACTGAGAATAACTTGTTTCTACAGTGGTGCTTGAGATTAAACTGATGCTTTCTGCACTTCCAAGTGATGGTTCCATACCCAAACACTGCTTCAGACCAATCACAACAGAACTTATATCAGGCCTTTGGATTCCTGTTGGAGCAATGCAGGAAATGGCTATCTCGAGAAGCTTCCATGCATGCTGAAGCAGAACTGAATCTTCCGTCTAATCTTGGATACACAATGGATTGGATATCCCCATTCTCAAGCTTTGGATTCACCCAATCAGATATTTGATGTGTGCCATCTGATGTTATGGTTATTGCCCACTCTCCAGTCAATAGCTCAAGAAGAATTATCCCAAAACTATAAAAATTGCTTTTCTTGTTCAAGTTTCTAGTTCTGTGGAACCTGCGGGGAAATTTTGAAAGAATAATTAGTAATTGAAGAAGCTAATTAAAGCAAAGCAGATGGTTTATTTTTACTTACTCAGGGTCCAGGTAACCAAATGTGCCTGCAGGGCAAGTTGAAATATAACTGTCGGTATCATTGGCGAAAGCTTTAGACAGTGTGAAATCAGCAATCTTGGCTTGCATGCTTTCACTTAGCAAAATGTTTGAAGATTTTATGTCTCTGAATTATTGGTGGCTTACAACCATTGTGTAAATGATCCAATCCTACATTTCCATTGACCAAGTTAAAGTGAATACTTAAGCTATAATAAAGGCAATTAAAGGATACGAATCGAATGATAAAGGGAAGTGAGCTGGCAATGCAATGATGGGAAAGAAATAAAAGTCTACAAACCACAAACCACATGCTGTATCCAATGCAATTTGAAGTCTCTCATTCCACATCAAAATATCTAGGTTCTTGTCTGCAAACAATTGTCATGCAAACTTTTCTGAGAGGCGTCAACAACATCAAAATCTTATTCTATTAGATGAGGTTGACTATATGGATTGCATAAGGTCATTATGCCTTATTAATAGTCAAATCTTTAAATAGATTATTGTTAACTGAAACTTTTGCTTAATAATTTTATTGAGTGTTCGTTTTAGCCTCTCTACCCCTAAATTAAAATATAAAATGACTCATATCTATTGTTAATTGTAAAGAGAAAATTCTAGAACCAGCATTACATTGTTCTTTAATTGTAAGTGATACGCTTGGAAATTAAGACTTGACAAACCTGACAATAGGTGCTGAAGATTTCGCTTTGCCATGTATTCATAAATCAGGGTTCTCATGTCCCCATCATCACAATAGCCAACAAGAGAAACTAGATTTCTATCATCAAGACTTTTAAAAAAGAAGTGACTTAACATTTGGAACTCAGGTAACATAACGTAAGATGGTGAAAAAAAAAAGGTAACATAATGTAAAAGAAACTGTACACAAATAATAATAAATGGTTTTCACCTCTGATTGAAACTCATTCAACCGTTGCTGTGATGACAAGAAAGTAACTTGACTGCAACTTGTGAACCATCTTTTATTCTTCCAAGGTACACTTTTCCAAATCCCCCTCCTCCAATATCAGTTGCAAAGTCATTGGTAATACTATGAACTTTAACTTGAGAAAATCCTTGATTCTTTGATTTAAGCTGACCATATTTCTTGGACAACAATGCTATAGCAATGTAAAATAAAATATCATTGAATTTCACTAGAAATAGAAATCTAATACACTAGAATACTGGGCTATATTTCACAGAAAAATTTCCATTTCCTCCCACTAGATGCAGGGACCATCTATCTACGTATACAAGAGAAAAGGGCGCTTGGACAAATCGGCCAAGCTTTTCAAAGATTTTCATATATACAAGAAAAATAAATACAAAGAGTTGAAGAAAAGTGGGGTGCTTGGTCACCTTTGGTATCACTAACATGTTTTCTTTTATTTTTGCAGAGAATCAAAGAAATGCAGATTATAATTACAAGAACCGCCACAGAAGCTACGGATGCAACAAGTGGTGTTATGAACCTTTTTGTATTGTTCTTGCAAGAGCCTGTCTGACAGAGACGTGGATTTCCATTCAATATAGGAAATATCAATATATCCAACTGTCAGTTTTGACGTACGAGTAAACAATTGATGGTCTGTATATATTTATAATATCAACATAGCAAACAAAGGAAATGAATGAAAAAAGAGCCAAATAATCCTTTAAACAGTCGTATTCTAAAAAGAAGAGAGAGAAAGCATTCTCTGTAGAATGCAACTACTTGGTAATGAAATTAACGAGTTTAAATTATACATCAAGGTTAAACCAGTAGTTGAGTTCTCCCTCGGAACCTTGGGAACTGAACCTGTGAGATTATTTCCTGTCAAATTGCTGTCAATGCATCATTGATCAGATAAATTGCAAGACTTTCTGCACAAGAAATTACTGTTGCTATGCTCAAGTGTTGAAACTCAGTAGTTTCAAACTGGGCAATTTTGCTTAAGATTCTGGTATTCCTCCTGTTAATTGGTTGTTTGACAAATCCCTACAATGTGAGACTCATTATTACCGTCACATATAATTTGCCTTGTAGGCAGAGACAATGTGAAGTTTTGATCATATATGCTAGAAAAATAGGAGCGGTGACTTTGTATTGATGATACTTACAAGGTCTGCAACGACATGAGATTGGAGAATGAAGTTACCATCTCTCCTTTTAATTTGCTTGAGCTCATGATCCTGCTCAAACGTTGATAAGAATGAAAGAAAAACCCAATCAAATTAAGAGTAAGAGAGACAAAAGTCAAAGCATAGACAAACTGATGAAAAGATCAAAAGACACAAGCAAATTTAATGCACTAGAACTCTGAGAATTTAAAAAAAGATCAAAAGACCATTATTACTCACAAAGAAATGCTGTCAGAGTAATTACAAGTAACACCAACCCATCTATACTCTATTGGCATGCAGGGATCACCTTGCCAACTGATTCTTGATAGGAATATAAAGAGCAATTATATCAATTCAAGTAGATATATTGCTTGGCATTCAACTATCCAGAGAAGCACATGAAAGAAGTTAATTAAATCTTTTTATTTTTATTTTCTATGTAATTTTATTATTTAAAAAAAGGTTTATTTTTGTATTTAGGAAGATTTAATTTATCTTTTAGATATTTTGAATCATCTTATTGATTTTTAGGATATATTAGTAGTTTATCTTTTATGATAGTATTTTAGTTATATGAGTGCCAAATTAGGATCTCAAGGATATTATCAATATCTTTGATTTAATTTAAGTAGATGACATTATATCTTTTTAATATTTTGAGTTATCTTAGAGCTAGTAAATTTTCTATTTAAGGAGCAAGTTGTATTCAGTTATTTCAGGTTGAATGATAAGTTTTTCCTTAGCAAGTTTTAACTTGTGGTTTGTATTCGGGATAGAATATGGTTGGATCATGAGAGAGTGATCAACTCTTGTGGAGCCTTTTATAGTTAAAGATCTAAAGACGAGTTCCTCTAGGATTTTAACTGATCAGTCAGGTTGCAAAAGTCTGATCAACTTTTGTGGAGCCTTTTTATAGCTAAGGATCTAGAGACAATTTCCTCTAGGGTTTTAGCTGATCAAATCCTTAACATACGGGATTGGATCCGTATCAATTCTCCTAATGTTATAAGCACGTTTGATGTTCCGCAAGGCATCAACTGTTAAATGGAAGTGACCTTGTGACCTTTTAACTTGAAGAAAATATGAAATATGGTACAAAACTGTGGAAGAACAACTGGTTTTAACTCTAATATTGATTAAAAAAAACTTGGAATTATGATAGACCAGCTTGAGAGAGTAGCCTAAAATGATCATTATGAATTTCTAAAGCATAAACAGAGAAAGATCAGATAAGATAGAAAACTGAATGAATCAGTATATATATACTTGCCATCTTCTACATGAGTTGGTGAATTTGGTTGGGGTTGTGCTCTATAAATCTCATAAGCATTGATCATGGGTGGTAAACCAGAACCTGGGATCGATGTGATTGAAACACGATCAACATGAACTCCCTATGGAATTCTCTCAACCAAGGTATGAACATCCTGGTATTTAAGTACTACAGTCGCTCGGATCGTATCAGTGAAAGTGATTTCTATGCTTCTTACTTGACCCTGAGAATGCTACTCGAAATGGAAAAAAAAAAAAATTAAGGTAAACATAGTGTTCGCTATCTGCTGTAAAATTAATGGAGATCAAGTTGTTATATAAGGAATATGAAACATTCAGTGCTCGGACTGCAGTTTTTAACACTTCACTTGGTAATGTGTATTCTTTCACATCACTGTCAATGACTTCTAATGTGCAGAATCGCTGAGTCGTCCATATGTACATAGAAACAGGACCTACCATAGATGTCATCTGCATATCTGTATTATTGTGTCAGCAAAAGACTTCAATGAATTCTGGCATAAGCATATATTATAGTCCAATTATAAATAAGGCTTAAGTTGCATCCAGGACCTGAATTATTTTTTCACTTAGTGGCCATAAGTAACTTTTTGTGCATTTAGCATTTTAAGTTACTGTTTCAATAGTACCCAGTATGCTAAAGTAATCGTTGGTCTAATTTTCTCCTTAAAGTATTTTTCAAGTATCAATAATCTTATGTCTAACATCTGCATTATTCTGGGAAGCTTCTCACAGTTTTTATCTGAACCCAGACCTGTTCTTGACTATTATCAAAGTTATTATGAGATGATACGTTATATATGTTGCCAGATTCTGCAAGCTCTGCGTCATCTGCTTCATGAAAGAATCCATTTGCATCCCAATTATCTTGGGTTACCACAATCAAAGCTTATCACACCTAAGTAAATTGGAAAGCAAACAAACAGGTTAAGTTTTACGTATATGTAACAGGGAGTGGATCGACAAATACATATGAATCAATGTCTATTTCTTGAATCAGACTCACAAACACTAACGGCATGGGTTATAGGCAAGATCGAAGTGCTTTGACATAGGAAAAGGAAAAAAGATTATAAAAACTATAAACAAGCGTTTTGACGGATGAGAATAAAAGAACAATAAACCAATCATAAAATTCCAAGTGGTGTTAAAAATGAGGTAAACATGAGAAAAACATAATAATGAAACGAATCCTGAGACAAGAGGAATCTGCTATATCCCAAATCAAAGAAGAAATCGAAGTGCTTACGGCCTGTATCAGGGTGAACACCACCATCTGATGGAACAACTCGTGCTGACATTCGAAGTTCGATGATAGAAGAAACAGACACAAGCAAAGCCAGAATCCATAGTGGTAACATCTTTGCATGTTCAGCACAGAGAGGGAGGGAGAGTTCAGCTTGAGACCACTACAAGAAAAAATTGACTTTTACTAGCAACTTTTGAAAAACTTTCATATCAAAAATCGTTGACCTATCATTGAAAGCATTGGCGGCAATAAAAAATACTTTCAGCGGCAACCTTTGATGGCAACAAAAAGTCATCACTGAAAGTTACACCTTTAATGGCAACAAAAAGTCACAGCTGAAATTGTCACAATTGTTAAAAAATAATTATTATACAAGCGACTACCACATCATCAATGACCAATCAGCCAATACCATGTCACCATTGGTCTTACCACAGCACATACCACCATACAAATGCTACCTTACCTGCATCACATGTTGTCAACTTGCTGTATCATATATCATCAATCAATCAATCAAATTATCAAGGTAATTTAGCCCCTCTATGATTTGAACGTAAAACCTCCTTATTGTGTGTTCATACTCGTTACCATTGGGCTAGAAAGAACCTCATAATTGTTGCAAAATTATATATAATATAAAACAACACAAACATATATTATTTAATATATGATTTAATTACACACGTATCTTAAATATTAAATATTATAAAATGTTATTTCTATTACTAAATATTATTTTTATTTTTCTTTTCTATCTTATATTATTTTAATAATATTTATATGTGTGTGTGTGTGAATACATCTTAATTAACGTGTATATATTAATATAATATAGGTAATATCATTTTTGAATAAATTAAAATATTAATAAAATTAATATGCCATTATTAATTTAGTATATCAATTTTTATTTATTTATTTATTTAACAAATGAGTTAGCATACAAATATTGGTTAATATAAGAAATTACAAAAATAATTTGTGTAATACATCAAAAACGACATCTTCTAAAGATACTGATCATAAGGTGATTTCCTACTGCATTAAGTTGAAACTTTTTTGTGAAGGTTCCAAACATATGAACCTTTTTATATTGGATGATCTTTATCAGACATTTGAGTCCTCAATCCCACCCAAAATTTTTATGGAAGATGATTAATGTTTGCTGAATCCAATTTGAATAATCTTGATCAAGTACACGCAGAAAAAGGGTGGAAAAATGATTGTTAGATACCAATAAAAAGATCAAATTAGTTACAGTTAGGTATTTGATAATTTTTTGTGAGAAATACATTAATTTAGATATTTGTAAATTCAGGAGTCTAATTGATAAAATATTTAAGTTTTAAATGTAACTCTGAGTTTATAATTAAAATTTTTGGAATTTCTTTAAAAAAAGTTTTAAACTGAATTATCACTAATTCACTCTTTTAACTTAAATCTCATCATCTCTAAAAATATAGCAGTAATTGTACTTTTACAATCCGTCACCATGATTACACCTCGAGATTGTCAAAGAGGATGGTGTTGACTCACCCAAATCTGCTTATACAACCTATTTTTTTGGGAGCCATTCCTAACAAATTTTATTATTATTTATTCTTTTCAGTTTTTTCATTAGCTTTATGTAGATTAGCAAAACAAAAATTCATTAACTATCATATGGTTATGTATATAAATTGAATATGGAATTTACTTATTAGGAAAAATGTGTAATTTAATCACATATTAATTGTTAGATTATTATTGAAAGTTGTATAACCAAGCGTAACATGTATTTCACATGAGAAATCCTGCAATCCATTAAACATGAGTTAAAATCATTTATTAAAGTTAGATCTAGTGAAAATGATTTATCTCTTATAACATGATAATGAATTAAAATTGAAATCATGATTGAAAGAAGTGTTGACGTTTAAAGTTGAATAACATCAATTGAAATTGAAAGATAGTTGTGTATGAGAGAGAGAGAGAGAGAGTTCATTTTGGCCAGACTGATATAATTGAGGTGGTGTGGGACAAGTGTATAAAAGAATTAATGAATATTTTATGGAAGAGATTAGAAATGTGGTGTTCGAACGATGAATCTCTCTCACATGGACATGGCCGGTGCTATAGATGAAATGAAAGTAATCGGTGGGTGGGAGAAATAAAGCAAAAGAAGAGAAAAAGATGGTGGTGAGACACGTGAAATGTTAAATAATATTAATTGACTGACTGATGTTGTTGAGAAAAATGATAGTAATAGATATATAAAATATAGGGAGAATTAGTGTATAGTCTTAAATATAAAAATTAATATCATCAATATCCTCAAAAAAAATTATTAATGGTAGTTATTTCAGTTGTTAATGTTAACTGCTTGAGTTGTCAATCAGACTTTACTGATATTAATTCTCGGATCCTACAATAATTTCCCCTAAAATATACTAATAATACTTTAAAACATAAGATCACATCCTTTGTATTATTATCGTGGACTATTCATGCAGTAGGACTGAGCTCGTTTTCTCAGGCACATATAATAAGAATTATTGTATATGGTTTAACGTACGAAGATCTGTTGATTAAAAAGCCAAAGTGGATCTCCCACAATATGTGGTGTGTGTGTGTGTGTGTTTTTTTTTTTTTTAATTTTTGTGAAAGGTAAAAGTTCAACAGCAGCAAAACAAAAGAAAAAGTTAATGGTGGGACATGAAACGTTTTGGTGACATAAAAAGTGAATTTATAGTTTATCTTTCTGGATAAAGGAATAAAAATACTCTTTATCATTTTCAAAAATTGTTAGTAGCAATTTAAATAAATTTTGGATGTAAATTTAAAAATGGCTCTAAAATGCTGCCACCATCACAATGAGTTATGTTGATTGTGTGTTTAAAAATATTGACTAGATGGAGTGACATGGATGGTGTGTTGGCAAAATTAATATCCCACGTGGCAGGGAAGTGTGAATGAACAAGAGTAGCACGTGATCCCTCTTTGCTCCTGCTCCACACGATGAGATTCCTCTCTCCCGCCAACTATTGTCACTGTTACTTCCTCATCCTCAGCTTCTTCTTCAGCTTTCACAAGTTAAACCCACCAACTTCATCGGACTTGATTGCATCGCTTCTCGCTTCTCCCTCCTTTCCTTTCTCCATACCCATCACTTTCTTCTTTGTCTACCTTGTGCCTCTTTCCTCCATTGAAGCAAACTCTTTCTGCAGATTGAGAATCGGACCTTTAAAGCATACATGAAATTATTCCTAACCTTTTTAGTAGCAATTGAAGCACCCACGAAATTGGTAATCCGACGGTCAATCGCTGACTTAGAGTGAAATTCCAAGCCTCAGCATGGTTTCCTGAGCCTCGGCATCAAGGCAGACCATTTTGACCTAAGGATCTGCAATCCCTAACTCCCAGTTGTTTCAAAAGCCTCTTCGCTATGAATTTTGCTTCCTCTCCTACAAATTGATACCCTTCGTTGCTCCAAACATTGCCGTCGTCGC
The DNA here is from genome assembly GCA_006871305.1 of Vachellia collinsii. Classification (NCBI taxonomy): domain Eukaryota; kingdom Viridiplantae; phylum Streptophyta; class Magnoliopsida; order Fabales; family Fabaceae; genus Vachellia; species Vachellia collinsii. The sequence goes on from QFDD01000900.1 coordinate 35,158, forward strand.
AGAGGATCAAGCTCCGCCTCACTAGTCAAGGTGGATCAGTTGAAGCGCTTAATTTTGCTGATCTTTACTATAAATATGCTTTTTTTTAAAGATAAAGGCAATTGAAAATTTCATATTATTATTGTTTTTATCCAGATTTTTTCTGTGTAGGTATTTGAAATGTTTCATTTTGTGGGTTCAGGATTCCATGGTTTGCATCCCCAATCTTAGGTTCTATTGAGAGCTTCTTACATATGTTATGTATTGTATATATGTTTAGAAACTATATCATGTTGATATAGTTATGATTAAATTTTTTTTTTGTTAAAAGAGTCAATTTTATTAATCACAAAAAAATATTACAACCACCAATAGCCGAAGCCAAAATCAAAGCGCTCAGAAAAAGCCTATTAATACAACCTAACACACAAAAAAACTTACCCAAGAAAATACAGACACCAATAGCCGAAGCCAAAGAAATCTCTCTAAAAAACCTATTAGTACAACCTAACACACAAAAATACTCACTTAAAGCAAAAGAACTACATAGTAATTAAACAAGTATTAAAAGCTGCAGAATTTCATGATACTATACGTTGATTGTGTCTTATCCTATCCCTGTTTTGCAAGCTTCAAGTCCCACTGATTCCTCTATATCCTTCCTCATCAGCATCATCAGAAGGGTTGGTGGCTGATAAAGCTATCCTTGCGGTACCAATCCCTTCATAACTTTGGTTGCTAGCCAATCAGCAACCTTATTGCCTTCTCTTGCCACCAGAGACATACTCCAATTCTTATATTCCTCTGACTGCAAAAGAGATAAGCATTCCTGTACAATTTCAACACTGCCCCATTCACACCCCCCTTATGACTCCTTTGCTTAGCTTTTCGAATAGACCCTGACAGTCAGTTTCTATTTCTACCTTTCCCCCCCACCAAAGGTCTCCATATTGCAAAACCTCCAGCACTGCAAGACTTTCGGCCATGAAAGCTGTGTCAGCCTTTATCAGTTTCCCTATGCCTCCAATGAATTTCCCATTCCAGTTTCTACCAACAATTCCAATAGCTGCCTTCTTTGAGTTCTGACAGAAAGCTGCATCCACATTAATTTTCACTGTCCCCCATTCTGGTTTTTGCCACCTCATTTTTCGTTTGCATTCTATTCTTCCCTTTTCCCTCCTAGCAGAAGCTTCTTTAAAATCTCTAACCATACGCATTGCATTTGCCACACAAGCCCATGGGTCAACTGCTACATTTTCAAATACATATCTACATCTTCCCTTCTATATGTTCCAGCAAATGCCTGCTGCCAGGGCTATATTACTCTCCTCAGCTTCTCCTTCTTGAGTCATCCATTCTTCAAGCCACTTATCCACCCTGCTCATGTTTCTCTCATCAAATTTGAGACCCAATGGGGA
>QFDD01000901.1:0-38022 GCA_006871305.1 Vachellia collinsii
ACACACACACAAATTCATGATTTCGCATAACATGAAAACATACAAACATGTCAATTCATGCAAACACAACCAATTATAAAGAGTAGGGTAACTTTTGCTACCTTAGAACTTTACTATCTCCTTCTTGCTTTCTTTGTTTCTCTTTCTTTCCATACTAGGAGCTTCATTGTCCAAGCTTCCATTCTCACTTAAATAATGTCCAATGACCATAAATAAACATCACATATAAGTTATTATACTCATTAGGACCATTGAAACCATAACCTCTTCATACTACTACTTGTTCTATTAAACCCTTGCTATGCACTCTTAATTCCATAAGCTTAAAAATTAATATAACATGGTTCTCTCCCATAATTTTGCATTTAGATTCCATTTTTAAGCTCAAATAGATCAAAAGAAACCTCCTTCCCTTTGAACTACTCAAAACAGTGGTATGGGGAGGTTATTGCATAGCCTCAATACTTCCAAACTTGGTTTCTCACTTGTACCTTATACAATTTTTCATTTTAAACTCATTAGACACATCAAAATTATCAAATTCCATCTCCTCCCTGCTGATCTGTTCAGACCGAAATTCATTCATGGGAAGGGATAAAATAATTTTCCATTATTTCATTCCATAGACTACCATAATCCCATCTTTAATCACCTCTTTGCTCATGATTCAACCTTAAATCATTATTTTACATAATTTCTCAAAATTTGGGCAGCACCTCCCCTTAATGTTCATGCTTCCCAAAATTATAAAAACTCAATAACAACCTTAGCTAGAGCCATCATCGTCAACAAAAGCATCAACAAAGCTTGACTTAGCACCTACCTTGGCTCCAATTGATTCCTTGAAACTTGTACTTCTTGAGCTTCACCAAATTCCTCCTCTCAAGAAACTAAAACCATAGGAATATTGTTCTTGGTGAGAGGAACAACTTTTGTGAAGAGAGTATTGGGAAAAGAAATTATTTGAGGGGAGTTTTTGGCCAAGGATCATTTCTCTCTCGTCTTTTTATTTAAATCTTCATGAAAGCTTCTTCTCTCTCTTCTCTATTAGGGCTGCATGAAAATTAGAATAAGAATGGCTACAATGGTGTTTAAGTGGAGTGTTTATTTGAGTTGAGATATTTACATCAACCCACCAAAAATAATAAACCAACCCTTGCCTTTTTTCAAGAGTTACTCTTGGTCCTTCTTTTTAATCTTCCTCCTTGTCCTTGAGATCAATTTTAATCTTTTAATTAAACCTTGATGCTATTTACTAATCTTGCCATTTGGAAGAATTAGAAGACCTCTCATAAACTTTTTGACTACTATTGCTTTCTAATGTTCCCTTTAATAATAAACTAACCTTCCCAAAATTCTTTTTGAGAATTCTTTGTTCATCTAATTAATGTAAGATCATTGAAAGTTCTCCTTTATTAGGGAGTAATTCACTAATTTTTTTCAGGCCTCAACTCTTTCCTACAATGCCCTTATGACAAATTTCAATAAAAATTCTTTTTCTGGGATTCATTGTACTTACATTTTCTTTTGGCTAAATTCTTCCTTTCTTGGGCATGGAACCATTTTTATAAAATCAAATAATTTTTAAAATAATTTTTCCCTACCCTTGAATAATTATCTGAGGCCTCTTAGTATTTTTAATAATTATATTGTGGCCAATATTCCTTTATTTAGTCAAAATTCAACAAATACTAGAAATTCACTTTGAGGTAATTTCTGCTACTTTAACCTCAATTTTGCTTCAAATATATTTCGGGAAATTATTCTCTACATTTCTATTTCTCTAGGGCAACTTTTTAATATTCCAGAAAAATTTACCACATTGCCCTTGGTCACTTTTACTTCTTGAAAATTACACTTTTGCCACTACTTAAATTAACAGGTACATAATGTGACCTTAAAGTTTTTACTATTTTATTTGACCCTTGGCTAACCTTACTTTCCCTTTTAACCTTTACTCTAGAGAGCCAAATACTACATAGTCCCTAAGAATCGTTTTATCTTGCAAGACACATCTTGGGACTATTGCTCAACTACGAATGGTAGCATATATCATTCTTGCTCATTCTTGAGCTTCTAGACCAAAAATTTGGGATATGACATCTATTATGTCACATGGATCCATGACATAATCAATTAACTTGTTTGTTCTGATAATTAGGTTTACTCTTATTACATTCCATGATTAAGTAATTTCCTTATTATCTATTATATGCCCTAATGACTTGAGATATTTCCTTTTCTATCACGGATATATTTTCAGAAAGAAGTTATATCTATTTAACCATAATATATTTCCTAATAAGTTCTATACTTTCCTATCAAGGTTAGCCCATTTTGTAACTTAAACCTTTTATAATCATGGTTAGCTTTGTACATGATATGATATGTAATTGGTTTAGATAGACAGTTCTTACACTAGGGAATGCCCCTTTCAGATGAGGTGGTGTTTTAAAAATATTAAGTTGATTCTTATGGGCCTCAATATGATAGCGAACCACTTTTTATCGGTGTAGGGTGGTCAATTTGGTTGACATTATCACCACACAGGGACTCTTTAATGTTGTTGTCAACAAGGTCAACATCCTCACCCATGTCTGTCAAAGAAGCTTGAGTCAGAGCCTCTAGTTTACTAATTGGATCCACACGCTCATCTTCTGCATTTGACAATGGTGCTTCTACCTTTGTTCACTCACTTGCCTAGACTACCTCTTCACTAGATTCTCCAAAATATTAATTAACTTCCTAATCCCATCAACTTCCTTTCAAAACTCATGAACTCCATTCATAAGTTCCTTGTAATAAGGTTGTGTCCGCTGGAAGCAATCCAGTTTAGCCGTGAGTCGTTCTATCCACGGCTTGCACTTAGCTTGAGTGAAGTTAAAATCTTCGTGCTGGTGATGATCTTCTTCCATGTATCGATAAGTTTTTCTCATTCACAATTATTATCAATATAGATTCTCCATAATTATTATGGATCCACAATATTAGTTCATAACCGTTAACTCAAAATCTTTAAGGTAACATATGAAATTTTAGGTCTAGAAACTGAAGAATAAGTCCAAATGAAGTAGGATATTAGCCCCAATTGAGTCGAATGTCTTTAGTAAAATGTTTGAGATAATTATCAAAACTTTTTAACTACTTGTAAAAAATTGAGGAAGGCATTATAGAATATTACTTTGGGGGATTTAGAAGAATCATGAAGAGTTTTAATTCCCAAAAATGGCCTAAATAATTTAAAAGCTAATTTTCAAAATTAAGGGCTTATTTCCTAAAATAATTCATGAAAAATAAAAAGAGATGAATTTTTAGCCTGAAAATTTTAGTTAAATTATTTCATGGGCTAAAGAAGCTAAGTAAGAAAGAAAATCTTGATACAGTATTAAGGATGCATTTCTCGAATTTATTTGGTACTTAAGTACCATAAAGAAGGGATTAAAATAGTAAATTCATTACTCCAAGTCTAAAAATGGATTTGGGTCAAGGTTAAGCCTAAAATGTATAGAGATAAGATTTATAATAAATAACTAAGGTATGGAAACTATCTTACAATCCATACAAACATCTAAAATAAATTAACTTTTGTTACCTCAACTCCAAGATAACTGATGAGTTTCACACAAAAAGTACCAATGACAATCAAATTAATCCACACAATTATCTAGATATAAATTTAATATATCAACTAAATAACTAACTTGATTATATCATTTAAAGTCTTGAAGTAATTATTTAAAATTCATATCTTAATAGACTGTCAACTATTTAATTAACCTAAATCCAATTATTCTCCTCAATACAACAACTCAATTATAGAACAAATTAACTTCAGTTGAAAAAAAATTCCCAATTTAAATTTTAGGGTTTCAAACATAAACTTGTTAAATTATATATCTTTAATTTATTCAACATACTAAGCTGATTAAAACTTCAATAATATTTCCAATAACACTAAAAAAATTATTCAACTCAAATTTAATCGATGCCAACACTTTATATAGAATAAATTATGAATTTCTTAAATCAAATATTTATTTTAAATTATCATGATAGTCAAATCACAAATATAAATAAACTAAAATTAAACATTAATCCCTCATTACCTTTCATTAGACATTTATTACAAAAACTCAATATTTATCTCAAACTTTAATCCTAAAATTTTGTCTAATCAATATAAAATCGCAACCATTAGAAAGAGAAAATTATTTAGAACAATTCTTATGAAGGAAGTTAAACAAAAAGGGGTTGAACCCTTGTGATTGTGATGTGATGATAACATGAGGGTATTTAAACAGTACCCCTCACGTGTCATTGATGTAACATCCTAAATTCTAAATAGGAGTTAATTATGATTAAGGAATAACTATGGTAAATAAAGCCCCTTGTATATCTTTGAAGATTTGTTTTTGTGTGAATTTGGGAGAGTTCGTTGTGGCCATCCATGGGGTTCACTGCAGCGATCATTCCTCAATTAGTGAAGAGCTCTCGGTACACCATCGCTGTGGCCATTACCTAGGTTCACCACGATGATCTTCTTCATTTTCAGAGTTGTTCGTCTTGGTACACCATAGCCGTGGCGATCTCATTTTGTCAACAACACTGCGTTAAGTGATCACGTGATGGTCACCGGGGGTAATTATAATTCCCGCACCCCTTCTCTTCCTTTTCTCCTGCTTTTCCTTCTCTTTTCTCTCCGTCTCTATCTCTCGCCGATGACGCAGGAGCTCTCTCTTAAGGAAAAAATTAGGGATCATTTTGGTAAGCAAAACCTCTCCTTTTCACTTTCCTCCCTTCATGAAAGTTGTTATAAACGTTTTTTGTCTTCCTAATGGTAGTGATTTCATGCTGAATTGGTGTTATTTTTAGGTTAGGGTTTTAATGAAGTTTTTATCTTTGATAATGCTAGAACATAGTATTGAAGAGGAATAATTATAATGAATTTTAATCGGTTTAGAATGTTAATTTGGGTATATTATGATTTTATAATGATTTTTCTTGATTTATAAATTCATGAAATACTATTTTGAGCATGTTGGCTAATCTAATCTTGGAGAAATAAATATTGGGGTTTGGGAATATCCTTGGAGTAGATATTGATTTCATAAAGGAACAAAATCATGTGGATTACAAATATATATATTATTTGTGAGGATTGGGGGTGGCGTTGGTTGTTAGAGATTTGATGTGTGATTATGATTATGTAGATTAATTGAATTTTGAGGAATTTGAGCTTTGGGAGTGGATTATTGTGGTATTTCAACTTGCTTTGGCGAGAGGTAACCACCCTCCACTTATTATACATGCTCGAGACATGTTTGTGATTAATGTTGAATTATTAAAACTAAAAACTTCCAATGAAACTCAATTAGCAATGAAAGTTATGATTTCAAATACTTAGAACTTGAAGTTTTAGAGTATGAAACTCGAGTATCAAAGAACTTACAAAGTTTTAACTTACTGAAACCCCAGTAAACCCGAGTTTTAAGTTCTATAACTCAAGTTTTGCCAAAACTCTTATTAGAACTCGATGAACGGTGAAAGTATTGTGTCAAATGAACTTCCAATCAATCGAGTTTCTTCATAATGACTCAAGTTATGAGAAAACATTCAAGCTTTATTTCTAAAACTTGAGTTACAACAAAAGTGTTCTGAATTCTTCACTGTTATTTCTTCAAACACTCGAGTTTTGTTGTCTATGACTAGAGTTTGCTTTTACTGACAGTGATTCAAAGTGTCAGAAGCTTTTCATTATTCTCAAATCTTTCCTTCTTCATGCTACATTTATTTGAATCTCGTCTGCCCTCATAAATGCTCATTTATTTTAATGATTAACAGAGTATGGAACATCTGATTGCCTCACCGAAAAAGGATTCAACGGACAAAATCACAGAGACAACCATACCTCGTGTCAGAAGCATTTAATGTGGGAAGGTGAACGACGAGGATGAGAGTAACAGAAACTTAAATGTTCTAACGGATAATTAATACTTCCCAACTATAAAAGGAGAAGCATTCAAGTTCAGAGGAATACAGAAACCAACCACCGGAAATCAAATTTATTGTTCTTCATCTACCTCCTCTGTTTTCATTCTCTCAGTCATAAGTGCTTCAATGTTCATCATTTAATTCTCAGATAGGAGAATATTCATATACAAACATTGATTATGTGAGAGTAACTCACGATTAGAGAATCTTAAGAGGGAAAAGACACGAGTAAAAGTGTCAGTGGGTTGAATTGAGTTAGAAGGGGGAGAGTCTTCCTTCGTTGCTATTGTAATCTTTGTTGATTAGTGGATTTGAAAAGCTCAGAGGATTCTGAGGACTGGACGTAGGTCAAGAGGATCGAACAAAGATAAATCTCTGTGTTCACTATTCTTCGCTCTCTATTTTATTTTCAAAATGTTTGCAAAAATTTTATTAGACCAATTCACCCCCCTCTTAGTCAAATCCTATCCTAACTCATATTATTAAATATTAAAACACATAGAAAAACAAAATACTCGATGCAAATAATAAAAATAATAATATGAAGATTGTATATTATTAAGATATTGAATCAAATATATTTTAATTTTAAACTTATGGCCTTATAATAGTGATAATTAACAATAATAAAATGAAATAAAGAAATACCATAAGTATATCATAAATATCTCTATCTCATATTCACTTGCAAAACTCCCTCCTTGATAATACATGTTGCAAGTATAAAAAAATTAAAATGCATAAAAGATCATAATTTACATATAAATAAATATGAATATTCAATATAAATATAAAAAATATAAATTGTATTATGAATTTAAGAGAAAGAAGATGGGAGAGAAAATTAAAGAACACTAGAAGAGAGAGATCTTATTGATTATTTCCAGACTGAGTAATGTATATGGATGCCTTATATTTATAGACATGAATTTACAGTATCAGGATAAATCAATATCAAAGATTACATGAGATAACAGGGGGATATAAAATATAATCGGGGATAATGGGAGATATGGATATCCACATAATAATATTCATAACACTCCCCCTTGGATGTCCATTACTAAACATATGCCTTACTAAAAAAACTCCAACTAAGAATAACCCAATGGGACAAAAACCTAGAAGAAGAAAAAAGAGTACATAGATTATTGATACACTTCCCAATGCTGCCTCATTAAAACCTTTATAGGAAAACCTAGTGGGACAAAACTTAGATAAGGGAAAAAGAGTACAGTGTGTATCGACTCCCCCTCTTGACCACATTACTCAATATCTCTAAGTTTACAAAGTCAGGTGCTTGTACCATAAAGTGATTTGGTGAACGAATTTGCTAGATTTTCACTGAAACATATTTGTAGACTGTAGGATAATAATTTCAGCACCTTTTCAAAGTCATAAGTGAAGAGAAACTTTAGTGAAACAAGTTTTACTCTATAACCTTTGATATAGCTGTACCTACACATATAAACAAGTGTAATAGACAATATCTGTATAAACAGTCAGTTCATACTTAGATATATCTGAGTATAATAACCCCATATCCATAGTACCATGAAGAATATATTTCATTCTATTTTAATGTATTAGTGATGTTGAAGAACTATATCTTGCTAATAGATTAACGACAAATAATACGCAGTGACATATGAAATTAGCAAGACACATTAGTGCCCTAATAGCACTTACTTATGGCACTTTCAGACCAACTTGTTCTTCATCTCCTTATTCGTTAATTTCTCAAGGTATGAGAAAGGTTTTTATCAACATGCAGAGATCTCACAATCATTTGAGTTCATAATTGATTTATCTAGGGAAAACTGTTATACGATGTTCATTTAAAAAATCTCTCTGCAGACAATCATTTGCCTTTTATAACTCTTCAGGAGTTATAATGATGTTGATATCATTAACATAGACAACAATTATGGAAAACTTACAAATATTTTCATAAAAATGCACCTTGATTGCTTTAAGCAATTCAAAAACCTTGTCTAACTGAATTTAATACTATTCTTGAGAACTTGGATTTGATACTTTTGGCATCTTGAATCCTTTAGAGACTTTCATATAAATGTTATTGTTAAGTGTGACATATGAATGTGCTATCATGACATCCATGAGGTGCAGTCAAGCCCTTCATTTACTACTGGGCAAATCAATTAACGAAAAGTAATCATATCCACTACTTGTGGATGCATTTCTTTTAAACTTATACCAGGTCTTTGTGTAAAGCATTTGACTATAAGATGTGCCATATATTTTATCATTTTAACTTTTTCATTCCTCTTTCATGCAAATACCCATTTCGTATTCAACTGGCTTTACATTTGTAAGTGTAAGGACTACGGTCCTAAAACACTTTTTTTTTCAATGATGGTAATTTTGTATTTATGGCTTACATCCATATGGCCAATCCTTTCTTTATTGGCACTCAACAATGGATATTAGTTCATGATCCTCATAATTCATTATATCATATGCTATTTTTATAAGCAAAGATCCTATAAAAGTTGACTTTATTTTGATCCCATCGGATTCCATTCATGATATATTTATTGAGATCTCACTATTTTCAAATATGTCAGGTACCTTAGTCTCTTCTAGGAGTACAACATTATCTTTTGAAGAAAATAACTCTTCAGCAGTTGGCTCTTTTGGAACAATCAAATTTCTTTTATCAACCTCAACTTTACCATCTATATTTTTGGCTCCTTTTCTCATTTGAGGATTTCTATCTTTGGGACCGATGTGCCTTTCATGCTTCAGGAATGCTTTAGATTCATTCATAATAGATTGTCCTTCTAGGTAATTGATTCATATAGGAGCATTAGCAATTGGGATATGTGACTTTATTACTCTCTCTATCAGTAAATGCTTCAGGCATTTGGATAGTTAAATCATTTAAATGAGTTATCTTTTGATTTTTTTGGCATATTATTTGATATGAGGATCAAATAGAGCCAATGATAATTCATTCAAGCTAATCTCTTTACCCAACTGCTTATTTTCTCCCTTTGATGTTGGGAAAAGTAATTTATCAAATGACACTTGAAAAATCATGTCATAACCAGCATATATTCACATCCTACTTTAAGGACTCATTTTGGTGTGTTGTGTTGGTTTTACAGGCACATAAACTACACACCCAAAAGTAGAAAATATTAGGTTCTTGATCAAAAACCTTTGCAAGGTGAAAACTTTCGATAATATATTAGCCTCATGCGAATTAACAGTGTTGCATGCAAATGGCTAGTCACGAAGCAGAATATGGGAGATTTTATCTCATGTAAAAGATTGCAACCTTATAATCAATCATTCTACTAGTCCATTTTGTGTTATTAACATGAATTACAAGATTTTCAACATCAATTTCAAGGGACATGCAATCCTCATTAAGGCTAGTGAAGTAAATTCATTAATACTATCAAGAAGTAGTTTCTTGATCGGATAATTAGGATAATGTGCTCTTAACTATATTAGTTGAGCAAGGAATCTTGCAAACTCCAGGTTCCAAGAAGATAATAAACGAACGTAAGACCATTTAGTTGTTGATGTATCAATTAAAATCATATGGTAACTAAATGGTTTACTATGTGGGTTTATCATCCCACAAATATATCCCTGTATCCGTTCTAGGAATGTGAGAGGCTCACATTGTATTTTACTTTATGAGAGCCTGGATAATATATTTGCTCTTGGAACATGCAGCATATGAGAAATCGTGGTATTTGTTTACACTTTTGAGTATATCCATATATATTCTCAATCACTTCTCGCATCATAATTGAACTGGGATGGTCGAACCGGTCATGCCAAACATTGAATTTATTGATAAACTTATGGTTTAACTTGTCAAGCTGATAACTTGCATTACCTAACTTCTGGTTGTATCAATAAACTTCTAGTTTACTATCTCATATCAAACATTAAATTAATTTACGCTTATGTATAATACAAGTCAGAAGTCAAATGGAGGAAACTTTTATAATATATACTTTCTACCAAAGACTGAATTTTGTTAGGATCGGATTTGACCAAGAGGGGGGTGAATTGGTCTAATAAAAATTTTCACAAACGTTGAAAGCTAAAATAGAGTTTGAAAGAAGTTGACACAAATATTTATCCTGGTTCGATCCTCTTGACCTACGTCCAGTCCTCAGAGTCCTCTGAGCTTTTCAAATCCACTAATCACAAAGGATTACAATCATCCAGAAGAGGATCTCTCCCCCTTCCTAACTCAAACTAACCCACAGACACTTATCCTCGTGTCTAAACCGAACCAAGGTTCTCCAACCTTGAGCAACTCTCTCAATAACAATAAATGAACAAGAATATTCTCCTTTATGAGAATTTAATGGTAAGCACTGAAGCTCTTTAATCAGAGTATGATAAACAGAGTATGAAAGTGAAGCGTAATGAATTCTATTTCTCGTATGTTTGTTCTCTGTCTACCGGTGACTTGAATGAATCTCCTTTTATAGGTGAAGAGTATTAAATGTCCGTTAGAGACATTTAAGTTTCCGTTAGACTCATCGTCGTCGTTCACCTTCCCACAATGAATGCGTCTGCAACTTTCTGACAGTAGGTAGAATGAAGATCTGAGAATTTGTCCGTTGAATCTCTTTTTGTTTAGGCAATCTGAACTTCATTCCCTGTTAATAAATAATTTAGATAAGCATTTATGATGGTTGGTGTGATTTAAATAATCGTTGCATGAAAAAGGAAAGATTTTGGAATCAGTTTAAAGTCGCTGACACGCTGCGCTATTGTCAGACTGAGGAACTTGAGTTTTGTCTCTTCAAAACTCGAGTTATTGAAGAATTTTCAAAGAGAAAATCTCATAACTTTTGTTGAAACTCGAGTTTGAATAAGAGTTTTGATAAAACTTGAGTTGTAAAACTTATAACTCGGGTTTCCAGGAGTTCCAGTAGGCCAAAATGCTTTGCGCTCTTCGACACTCGAGTTTCATCTGGCAAAACTTCAAGTTTTGAAGGTTTTCAGATCATAACTTTCATTGTAACTCGAGTTTTCTTGAGAGTTTTGTATTACAGCAGTTTTGTCCTTCGAAACTCGAGTTTTCCTTCATAAAACTTCAAGTTATAAGAGTTTCAAAACATAACTTTTATATGAAACTCGAGTTGTACTGGAAGTTTTGAGTTTAAAAGAAGTTTGCCTCTCGAAACTCGAGTTTGATGCCACGAAACTCGAGTTCTAGGAAAACTCTAAGCGAAACTTCAAATTTGGAAAGAAGTTTTGAGGTTTAGAAAATTTGTCTCAGCTCGAAACTCGAGTTCTAAAAACCCGAAACTCGAGTTCTGTCAAGGCTTTCATTAAAACTTGAAGTTTGAAAAGAGTTTTCGTTTCTCTCTCTTCGAAACTCAAGTTCTGAGATACATAACTCAAGTTCTAGCAAAACTTCCACTGAAACCTTGAGCTTTGGAAGGAAGTTTCGTTTTTCAAAATCATTCAAGAGCCTGAAACTCGAGTTCTATAAAATGAAACTCGAGTTCTGCCAAAACTTCCAACATAACTTGAGTTTCCACTGTGAGTTATGATTTTCCAAAAGACTTCTAATGAACGAAACTCAAGTTTTAAAATATGGAACTCGAGTTTTGAGATAACTTTCATTCAGACTCGAGTTCTTTTGAAAGTTTTACATTTCTAAAACCTTTTTCAACACTCGAAAGTCGAGTTTCGACTTTCGGAACTCGAGTTTTGATATAACTCGAATCAAAACTTGAGTTCTTTTGAAAGTTTGAGATTTTGGACACACTTTTAAACACTGTAACTCTAGTTCTAAAACACGAAACTCGAGTTCTCTCAAACATTTCATTAAAAATTTGAAGTTTTCTAAAAACTTTCTGAAAACCAACAATTAAAGCTTAATTTCAAAAACATATTTGTCATCATCAAAACATTATCTCAACAAATTTGAAATGTAAAATTAGGTAGATATAAAAACAACAATAACATAAATGAGGTTAACAATAGAATAATATGCACACATATGTGTTATAGTGGTGTGATTATAACCATAATTAAATAATGTAGCTTCTAGCTATGCTGTAAGGTAGTAAAACACATTACATAGCTTCTGGCTATAATGCAATGTAGGAAAAACATATGGCATGTAGTATCCTCATTTTCAGTAATTAGAGTATAGGCTAAATTAAGGGCTATAAGAGTGAAAAGAAATGGAAGGAAGCCTAGAAATGCCATTTTACAAAATTTCAAAAACATAAGGGCAAAATGGTTATTTTTGGAAAAGTCAAGGACATAATGGTCATTTTGGGAAAAGATGAACAAAATATTAGAAAATGTTCCCAGGTCCAGAAATGTAGAGAAAAATTCACTGATCATGGACTACGGTCCAATTAAAGTTAGAATAACCAAAATAACCATTGCGGGAATTTTTAAGATCATATAATATTTGGCTAATTTTTTTATTTGCAGCCAAATATAATTATTTAAAATATCTAGATACCTCAAAAATGTATTTTAAAATCATGAAAAATAGCTTGAAAGATGCTCTATTTTATAAAATTGATTTCAGCCTCAACTCAGCAATAGTTTATTAGAACGGCAGTACGAAAGGCTAAAAATCCTCGAATTAGGGTTTTCGGGAGAAAAATTATTTAGAGCATATTTGAAGGCTATTTGAGATGAGAAAAATCATGAAGTGATCAGTTGAATTTTGGGAATTTTTGATGACACGAAACTGGTCAAGTGATCAGAAAATTTCGGAAAAGCATTTTTGGTAGTCGAAAATCAGATAAAGCAAGTTGCTTTTTGAAAATAAGATTGTGGGATGGAGAGAGTGCCACTTGGAGTCTTTAGATTTGAAGACTAAAAGTAAATGAAGATATTTAGAAAAAGGGATAGCCTTTATCAGTAGAAAGTGGCTCTGGCAATGTAATTGGGTCCCACATTCATTAAACAACTTGTGCATATTTTCTTTAAGTCTTCCAAGCCCATTTTTGCTCCTCATTTTCGTTCTCCCACCTGAAGAAAGAGAGAGAAGCAGCTGTGGTGAAGAACAAGCAAGAAGGGGGTGAAAATCAAGCAAGGATCAAGGTAAAGTTGAAATTTATGCTTGATTTCCTCCATAGAATCTGATTTTGAGCCTTGTTCTTCATTTCTATTGGTTTAGTTTTCTCTATAAGGTTGTGTATGATGAGTTCCAAGAAGGGTTCTTGGAAGGTCTAGTGAGAGAAGATTAGAAGAATTGGAAGCAACAAGCATCTTAGATCAACTCCATGCATGTTTTGCTACATGTAGATTGAAGCTTGTTATGGATTTTTGGCAGTAAACCCTCATCCCTTGGCTGTGATTGAATTGATAATGCATGGAAAATAAATTTTTTGAGTTATTGAGTCAAAGGAAATTGTATAGAAGTGAGGTTATGCATGTATATGACAAGACATATTGCAAAACCTCATTTTCCTCCAATTTGCTATGAATTTCATCCAGCTATAGTTATGAGGGGAAAATTGATGATTTTGGGTGTTTTGATGCTTCCATTGGATTTAGAATGAGAAATTGTGTAGGATGAGATCAAGAGCACACTTTTGGAAGCATTAGAATATCAATTGCCAAAGTCAGAACCTCATAACCTTAAGTGATTAAGTTATGTTGTTGAGTGATATAAGACATTGAAAATGGCTTAGTATTGATTCCAAATTCATCATGTGGTGTAGGCTTGTGAATCACCAATAAGAAATTCATAAATTGCAAGAAGCCAACTCAAGTCCAATTGGAAAGAAACCATTTTAAGGTAGCAACACTTCTAAGTTTTACATCCACATTGCATTTGATTGTTGTATATGTTATTTGCTAAGTTTATGTGTGATTGTAGCCACCTAACATGTAAATCGTTGTTTATGAGTATGCATGGTTGTAGTTATGCTTTGATTGCCTTGGCCTTGTGCAAATATATTAGAGGTAAGGTATTGTTGCTCATATCATGGCATTCTAGTTTATGTTCAATTAATCATGCATGTTAATGTTTTAGTTAGTATTAATTGCTACTGGGTTTGAAACCTTATTCTTTCCAATGATAACCAACAAGCACAAGTTCAAAGAGCAAAGGCAAGGAAATCCAAGAGTAAGTGCCTAAGTGGTGATGGCTTCCATGGAGTTAGACTTTGCTCATATTGTGTTATATATGACTTTTGATTTTTGTCTATGTCGCTTTTATGAAAATTATAGATAAATGTAAATTAAACCCCTACACTAAGTCATTTTGGTGCTATGTGATGTAAATAAGAGTGTGATAAGGTCAAATGCATGAAGAAATGAAATTGCGCATGCAATTTGGCTAAATAGGGTCCAAAGCCCTTAAAAAGTAACAAAATAGGATACTTTGAGAAAATGGAATCCAATGGCTATGAAATTTTGCATGCAAATAGATCTTTTCATAAGCTTTCTGTAGAGTTATAATTGCTTAATTTGGACTTGTGTGGAAAATGTTATGATTTCCAAAGTTCAGTAGAAAACCAGAAATTTGACTGCACAAAGTTCGCCCTGGCGGAGTGCATTCTAGAAGAGTTCACCATAGCGAACTCAAAAGTTTGCCTCAGCGAACATGGTTAGAGAGAAACTTTTGTTTTTGATGGAAAAGTTCACCGTAGCAAAATCCTCCAATATGGACCAAATGAACAATGATTTTTCCAACTCTTTTCAGCTATGATTAAGTATTACTTTGGCCAAGAAATATTTTTCCCTTATAAGGGGTTGAGAAAGCTTTAATTAGAGACCTAAATCACTTGGTTTAAATTTTTCTAGAATTAGTTCTGAATTTTTAAAGTTGGGCCAAAATTTCAAGTTTATAAAGGAATAGTAACTCAAGTTGGTATTTTGAAATTCATCAAGATAATTAATTCTAGCTCATATATGAACTCCAAGGGTCCTATAAGGTCTCTAATGGATAATAAAGCTAGCTAAGGGAGTTGTTACATGGCATCTGGCCAAACGATATTAAAATATGAGATAAATGTTATATAACTTCTGGTTCCATTTGGTATTCATTGCTACGGATATCTTGAAACTTAATAAGTTTCTTGTAGACTTGGTAGAATAGAGTACATTTTCAATGCATAATTCTATTCTTTCATGTAAAATAATATTGGCTCTTCCAGAGCCTTCAATGCATATCAATTTATTTATTATGCCATATTTTCCCTTCAATGCATAATATTGACTCTTTTCGGGACACACCTCTGATCGCCCTGGCTGGGCTGACAAGTTTTTGGTGCCGAGGGAGAGAGAGAAATCTCTTGTTAGGTCCCATCATTTTTGCCGTGGGTTGTCCTTGGCCCAACGGTTTTTTGTTGGGAGAGGTACGTTTGAAGACATTCTCACGATAGGGGGAAGAGCAATTGGCATGGATGGCTTGGTTAGTAAGCAACCAATTATGTGGGAGAATTGACGATTCGTCTCCTGATGGCTTGTTGTTGAATACGCGAGGCCCACCTTCCTCTTAACCCTTTTTATGGTTCTCATCAGTTTTTCTTCACTTCAGGTGGGAATTAGAATCACTACGATTCTGATCATGCCCACACCCATGGCTGTGGTCACATCTACTATCTAGATTATCACCACTATTAGATTTAATTATAACTATATTCACTTCTGGGAATTAGAGTTGAGCCAATTGGATGGATTCATAATTTTTCAATGAAACACCCGTTGTTCTATTAAGCTATGAGAGGGTGAGAAATTAAATCAATGTAATTAAAACCCTTTCTCCATATATTTCTAAAACATGAGAAAATTGGATGTGTAAAACATCGTTGAGTTATTCTCACTCACAAACTTAAAGTTTGTAAATGTAAAGGCATCCATTTATAATGGACTTTTGGAAGAATAACGAGCTTCCAGTAGTTATACCTTTCTTTTAAATTGATCCAAAGAACAAGTGGGCCTTTTATGAATCTAATATAGATGATGCTATGGCTACTCGCTAAGATTGTATATTAAAAACAAATACCAATCGTATACAATTGAATTCCATATATGTATATTATTGATGAAAAATTAATTAATCAATTGATTTAAACTAAAAAATTAAATTTTCTCAATAATCTATGCACCTATAGAATAATTTATTCCTCCATATTTCAATTTAAATACTATCTTGCTTGGTCCGATGTTTGCGGGGTGTTAGTGATCGGACACTGTTTTGTCGCCTTTCGGTTCGATACAAAATGATTGCACCAAATTAATGCAGTATAGTGGGCAACCAATCGTTCTTCTTGAGGAGCGGTTTATTGGCTATCATAGTCTAAATTGGTTATCAAAAACATGTTGACCTTGGGTATGAAAAGGGGGTTTTGGTTTATGGAAACTATGGTGCAATAACAAAACAATGCAAGAAGTAAATCTTTTTGGTATTTTGGTTTAACATGAAATGGTTGAATTAAGTCAAAGATATGAAGAGATAGGCCCTTGGTGATGGGAACTCGACTGTCATTGCTCTAAAAAAGATATGGAAGTTTGTAACTCTCTAAGTCTAGATAAAAACCCCAAGCAATCACTTAGGTCCAATGCTTTAATTAATGAAAACTCACTTGGATCCAAGTTTATTACCACCTCTTAAAACATTGTTTAAAACCACTTAGAGTGTAATTGAATGGAAGATGCAAATGCTCCAATGATTGTAAATCAACAACCACAGAATCCAAGCACATACAAATTAACTATCAATAATCAATGACAACTAATTAGATACAATGGATTAATCACAACTGCAATGCATATATGTAATTCAACATAACCACATCATCCAAACCAATTACATAGTCTAATCACAAAATCACAAATCTGTAATTAAGGTTACATGACAGTAGAAATTCCTAAATCTAGAAATAACCAACACAAGTTCAAACAAAGATTAAGACTAAGAAAAACTCCCCTAATGAGCCCATGAACTCAAGCCTTGTTTTCCTTCACCAAGAGACTAATGATTTTAGCCTCTCATTGCTTCTAAAACGCAGTTATCACTACATATATATTCTGCCATGAGAGAAACTAAGAAAAGGGAGTGGAAAATATGGAGAAGATGGTAGTGGAACTGGTTTGAATGGGTTGGAGGTGTACAAAAAGGTTGAGAAATGAAGAAAATGGAAGAGGAAATGGATGGGGAAATTGGATTTGAGAGAGAGCAGTGTTGGGGGCTCTCCTCTGCAAATCTGTAGAGTGGAGATGTCTCTAGTTCGTGGTGGCTCCTCCCATATATATAGCAAATAAATAACCTTATTCAAAACGCGTAGCTTCAGTAATAAGTGCTGAGGTCACGACTTGGCATAGTTAGGTCGTGACCTGGGAGTAGTCAAGTTGCGACTTGAGTCAACTGCATTGCGACGTGTTGCAAAATGCACATCTTCTGAAAAATACATCCAAGTCACGACCTAAATTCTCATGTCGCGACCTAAAAGTGGCAGAGGGCTCTTTTGACTATTTTTATCTCTCAATGAATTTGTGGCTCCTTTAATGTTTGATCTTGGGTCTTGAAATCTCCTCCAAATGCCTACAAATAAAGGCAAAGAGCTTTCTAGAAGTTAAATGAATTAAAGATAAAGGAATTCATAGTTTGGATGAGATAAATGACCCATTGTTACCCTTAAATAAGCACAATGCAATGCATGAATCAATATAATCAATAATGGTATATATGCATGTAAAATGAGGGTAAAGGTGTTACAAAAGACCATGAAACACTCAAGAAAACCATGTAAATATTTGGTTCTATCAGCTAGTGACGGTCTTAGGCATGTAAATATCGTTGAACGTTAGTCATGAGGGCATGGGCTCCAGAGTGTTTGGTCTTTGGTCCATGTCTTGGGCTGATCTCATCTGCTGAACCATGGACTGATATGACCCAAGTCTTTTTTTTGGGCATACAATTATCCCCCACTCTTCCTATCTATGGCACATGGACAGGAAGAGTGTGAAGCAAGCTTATGCTTCATCTCGGTCAGGTGTGAGTGATGATTGGTCTTCATTAGTGACATGTCATCATCTGGGGCATTTGTGGCCTTCGTGATCTATCGGTTGGGTATAAGTAGGCACGTTTTTTGAGGGTACAATGATGGGGTGTGGTGTTTATAGGCAGGAAGATGTCTTTTCCCATAACTTAGTCCTTTCAACTTCAATCCTATGCCTTCTAGTCCTTCACTTTCATTCTTTTTGCGTCTTCTTGCATTCTTGCTTTCTGTGACTCCCATTCTTGCCCGTTGAGTCACACCTAGCCTTCTGTCTTCTGATCATGTCTAGCACCCCTATTGATTCTGAACATCGGTGAAGAGTTTCTTCATAAAGTCAAGCTCCATGGGTGAAAGTTCATCCACATTCCCCCTTGATCATGAATCCGTGGGGGAGGAGGTCGCCTGGCTCCTTGTGATGTGCACAAGAGGGGGGTGCGGCCGTCTGGCCTACTCATTCTCAAGCCTTCCTGTCGGAGGACGAACTAAACAACCATCGTAGCAATTACATTACCCTTTCCTCAGTAAAGGTCAGGGTCCCTATAGCTAATGAGTCTACATGCATTCCCGTCCAAGGGTGGACAAGCATGTTCGTGGAGGTCTTTCGCTATGGCAAATGCATTCCTCTACCTCCTCTTATGTGGGACTTGTGTCGCTACTCTGACGTGGTCCTAGCTTAGTTGATGCCCAACATCTGGTATACCGTCATGTCCCTTGAGGCCTTCGCTTGTCAAAGGGAAAACTTGCAGTTTACCATTGCATATTGGATGTTTGCTTATTATTTGACCAAGAAGAAGGACGGGTTCTTCATCTTGACCCCTCACCTTGGGTCTTCACCCTTGATCTTGGGTGAGCAAATAAACGACAGAGGTTGGCTGGAGCGTTGGGTCTTCGTGAGGTCCCACCAAATGGTCGCTGAAGGTCCCCCTGTTTGGTCATCGTGGAACACTGAGGGTAAGTGCCTAATCATGCATTTCGTTTATCCTATTTTTATGTTTTGACTAAGGCATTTCACTCTGCTTGTAGCCTCCCATAGCAAAGACAGACTCAAGGGGGCTAATGACAAGAGCATCCAAATCATCCTAGGTATGACCAAGGAGAAGAGAGACATTCTCCTGCTGCTGAAACTAGCTGATTTCACCCATACCACAATGTCCATTATCCCACCCATCTTAGGATTAGAGCATACTGATGGTTGTATATCATGTTTGCAATTCGTGTTGCTATAAAGAACAAGCTTATGCCCTCCAAGGGTAGGATCACGCCCGCTTTTACTACTATAGAGATCAAGGCCACCTGATCCCCACTGAGGTGAAATTGATGGCTGTGGTCCCCTTGGCCACTGTCGCAACCACTGCCATCTCCGAGGCCATCATTGATTTATCCTCGTCTACCTCGACGTCACCTACTCGCATCTCTCCCGCCAGTCCAACCATCCGTGAGGGCAAGACTGTGGAGGAGTCTCCTAGAGAGGCTGCAGCCGAATCATCGAAGAGGAGGAGGGTGGAGGATGGAGGAGTGACTGTGCCCTTTGATGTTGTGGGGCCTTCGGGTTTGCTCATGCTTAGGGATATAATTGGTGTCATCCCCCTGCTCCATCCCCAGCTGTTGGAGGCCAACCAGATAGCTATGTTGGTCGGTGGTCGCGACAAAGCTATTAATGATACCCTTGTCCATCTGACACAAGTAAAAGACGTTTTTGGTAGCCTTTATACATTTTCACTTCTGATGTACTAAGAATGTGTGTCGACCGTGTGGCAGGGTTTGATGAGTGACATGGTCCTCTCCCATGAGCTCACAAAGATTGGCGATCGCTTTGCCAAGGCCGAGGGAGAAAGGGATGCCTTTCACCAGCGAGTGACTTCTAAGGAGCTGGAGAACACTCACCTTCGAGAACTCATGCATTCCTAAAAGGAGGCCTTGAAGATCGCAGATCAAAGCTCGAAGTAGGCCAAGTTTGAGGTGAAGGAGCTCCGTCAGAAGCTGGATCGGGTGATACTTGACAGGGACATCCTAAGCATAGAGGTTGGGGCTCTTAAGGAGGACGTTTGGGCTGTGGAGACGGAAGCATATATATGGGAGCACCAAGCGGGGATGTCATCCTGGTGAAATCTCGAAGAGACCATCGCCTCTTATGAGGCTACTTGCGAGCGTATCTTCGAGCCTGACACTTTTGAGGACACAAGTGAAGCTACCAGGATAGGTGACAGTCAAGGCACAGAGGTGGCGGGCACCAAAGCTAGAGGTGAGGCAGTAGTTCCATTGGAGTCGACAATGTAGCTCCTACCTTGGAGGGTGATGCAGATATGGTTGAGGCCGAGGGGCCTGATGCTTAAATTTGTTAGGCATTTTTTGGCCATTTGTGGCCTTTATGGATTTGAACTTGCCCTTGTTGGGTTTGGATATTATGGGGTCTGTGTTGGCCCCTTCTAAATTTTTGATTAAGTTTCTGTGTCAGGCCATTGTGCTTGTTCTCTGCATATCTTTAATTTGTGCATTTACACTGATGATAGGCCGCAGCTTCTAGCTTAACATGTGACTATCACTGACATGGGGCAGCTAAGTACAGACTTAGCTTAGTTAGGCAGTTAGTGGCATATAAGTGCATTGACATGCAGTTATTGTCGGGGTCATAAAGATATATAAGAGAGTTGTGAGATAGAGCGTTGTCTATCATTGGAGACATAGCTCTTATGATCGTTTCAGTCATAAGAGATATGATGAAAAGTACACATTGCATTAAGCAAGGTCCATGACCCAAATTGTATAGAGTATGGCGTTCATAGCCATTAACAAGGTAGGGACATGACGTGATTGTTTGGTCCTCAAATACATAAATGGTGTGAATGCCTTAGTAATGAAGGAAACATGAGGCCTACGTAACTGGGCCTGAGTGTTTTTTTAGGGTTGTGGACCCCATACATAAGTAGAAAAGGGGGGCGTCAAAGCCAGTTGTCGAGTGGAAGCAAAGCAAGGTTGTCTCTTCTTCACACTTGTAGGAGGCATCAGAGCTAGGATCTTGTTAGGTTATGGTGACTTGTCTCCTATTAACGAAAGGTGGCATTTGAGCCAAAATCTTGTTAGGTCGTGGTGACCTATCTTTATGTCGTCTGACATGGTGCAAAAACCTGTCAGCTGGTAAGGCCTGTTAGACCTTTGCTTAGCAGTGAGGATGTTTTGAATGACGTCGTCACCAAATCAGCCTTGTCCACAAGCAGATTGGCATGTTATCTAGCCATGCTACCCTACTAAGTAGAATGTCCGCCGTTAGGGCACGTCGTCACTTGGGGGAGGGGTAGAGTTCTTCCAATGCATGTCTCTTGTCTAGAGCTTATGTCCTGCAAGGTTAGTTGAAAGTGCAGGCAAGATGTGCTAATGACAAAGTGGTCAAACTGGTCCGTGGTGCCCTAAACATTATAGTACAAGGCGTCAATCATTCATAGGGGTCACGTCACAGGACGTATGTCACCATCCTAAGGGAATTTAAGAAAATGTTAGTCGAGTATGTTTGAAAAGGTTTAAACAGACGTAAGCCATGTACTAGAAATGGTACCTCTTGAAGTGGATCGCGTTCCAACGTTTAAGGACTAGTCGCCCCTGTTCGTCTGATAACTGGTAGGCACCATTGCCAATGACACCAGTTATCTAGTACGAACCGTCATATGTCGGTCCCAGTTTACCATTGCGGGGGTTATGGGTGTTTGGAAGACCTTCTTGAGGACCCAATCCCCCACTTTAAATTGTCTGGCACGTACATTCTTATTGTAGTACCTTGTTATCTTCTGCTGGTGGTGGGCCATTGCGATCATTGCTTGCTCCAGTCTCTCATTGACGAGATCCAATTGGTCACACAGAGCGTGCAAGTTGGATTCTTAGTCTGTCCATGTGTATTGCAGTGACAAAAGTCCAACTTTGACTAGAATGACAACTTCTAACCTGTAAATGAGCAAGAAAAGGGTTTCGCCTGTCACAGTCTGGGACGTGGTGCGATATGCTAAAAGGATGGACAACAACTCTTCTGCCCATCTCCCTTTCACCTTGTATAGTCGCTTTTTAAGTAAGTTAATTAGAATTTTGTTGCTGACTTCAGCCTATCCGTTGGATTAAGGATTTCTTGGTGTCTAGAAATGGAGTGCGATCCCCTAGTTGTGGCAGAAGTTTCAAAACCGTCTCCCAATGAACTGGGATCCGCTATCACGGACAATCTCCTTGGTTAGGCCGAACCTACAAACTATGTTCTTCCAGAAGAATTCAATGACTTCCAACTCATGAACTTGGGTGTAGGCCTCTGCTTCCACCCACTTGGTGAAGTAATCAGTCATAACAAGCATGATGACGACTTTGCCAGTGGCCATAGTAGCTTCCTGATGATGTCCATGCCCCACCTCATGAAGGGCCACACGAGGGCAGTGGTATGGAGCATTACTAGGGGTTGATGGGCGACATGGCTGAACGTTGGCCATATCCTGAGCATCTTTCTACAACGTAGGCTAGAAGTACCCAGTTCTAAGTACCTTCTGTGCCAGGCTCTACCCTCCAGAGTGGTCACCACATTCCCCTTCATGGATCTCCCTGAGCACGAATTTAGCCTCCTGGGGCCCGACATATCTGAGGGGTAGGCCAATGTTCAACCACTTGTAGAGCTAACAGTCTAAAATGCAAGACCTGGTAGCATAGACCTTGGAGCCTCATTCTTGTCTTCAAGCATAGTGCCCTCCTACAAATACTTAAGCAAGGTGGTTTGCCAATCCCATGTCAAATTATTGGAGAAAATGTTACTTGGTCTATGCTGGATAGTCAGGAACTACAAGTGTATCACCAAGGTCAACTCAACCTCCCCTATCATCATGGATGATCCAAGGCCTGCAAGGGCATCAACTTCCTAGTTGTCCTCGCGATTGACTTGAGTAACACAGAACCCGTTAAAGTTGCTTGCAAGGTCGTTGGCCATATTATGGTGGGCTTGCATCCAGGGGTCCTTCGTCTGATAGGTCCCATCAATCTATCGGGTGACTAGCTATGAATTTCACTTGACCTCTAACTTAGTCACATCGATCTCCTGAGCTAGTTGCAACCCCGCAATGAAAGCCTGATACTCTGCCTCATTTTTAGTGGCCTTGAACTCACAGTACACTGATTGTCGCACTAATAGGCTGTATGGCGACTTTGGTACAATGCCCAATCCTGTGCCTCTGATGTTGGATGCTACGCCGACGCGCAACGTCCACTCACCTTTGTTAAGGCAACCTTCTATGCTTGAGGCTTCCTTGTTGGCCTGTTGTACTCGTAGGTCGAGGGTGAAATCTGCTATAAAGTCTACTAGAGCCTGGGACTTGTTCGTTGTTCATGGGTGTAGGTGATGTCAAATTTACTTAGCTCAACAAACCATTTGACTAGTCTATCAAAGAGGTCAGGCTTGTGGAGGATGTTCCAAAGGGGGTAAGATGATACGCGGTGATGGGATGACACTGGAAATACGATCGTAGCCTCCTTGATGCGGACAGGATATTGGGTCTTAACATCCAGCATGGTCTTGTTGGTGTAGTAGACTAGACGCTGCTTGTCTTGGTCTTCTTTAACCAAGACCGCGCTGACGGCTTTAGCTAAAGCTGATAGGTATAGAAAGAGACTTTTCTGAGAGAAGGCTTGCACTGAAGTGAGGGGTTAGTTAGGTACTGCTTTAGCCCCTACAATGCAGCCTCTCACTCATCGTTCCACTCGAACATCTTGTTCTTTCAGAAGGCATCAAAAAATGAATGGCATTTATTTGATGACCAAGAGATGAATCGATTGAGAGCTGCTATACGCCCGGTCAGTCACTAGACATCTCAGGCACAAGTGGGTGAGGGAATGTTCAGAATAGCAGCGATTTGTGTCAGATGTTTCTTAATCCCCGTTGGGAGACAAGGTAGTCAAGGAACCGTCCAAATGTCACCTCAAAGGAACATTTCTTGAGATTGAGCTTCATGTTTTATTTTCAAAGCTAGGAGAAGGCCTGGTTAAGGTGCATCACGTGGTCATCTACCTTGAGGGACTTGATGAGCATGTTGTCAATGTATAACTCCATGGTCTTCCTTAGGTGGTCTGTGAACATGCGGTTGACCAATCTTTGATAGGTGGCACCTGCATTCTTTAAACCAAAAGGCACCTTGTAATAGTAAATGCCATGTTTGGTAATGAAAGCCGTCTTCTCCTGATTGTCTGGATGCATCATAATCTGGTTGTAGCCAGCGAAAGCATCCATAAAGGTCAAGAGCTCATGGCCAGACGTGGCGTCAACCAGTGAGTCAATATGTGGAAGAGGGAAAGGGTCTTTCAGGCATACTTTGTTCAAATTAGTGAAATCAATTCACACCCGATGTTTACCGTTTTTCTTCGAGACGGCAACGACATTAGCTAACCAGTCGGGGTACTATACCTCTCGGATAGACCTTATGTTGATTAGCTTCTAGACTTTGTCATTGATGATTCAATTTTTGTCTAGGGTGAACCTCCATCATTTTTGCTTGATGGGCTTGTGAGATGGGTCCACGTTCAGTTTGTGTGTTGCGACACTGGGGTCTATCCCCGTCATATCTGCGTGGGACCAAGCAAAGCAATTGTTATGGGATAGGAAAGTTAAGAGTTTACCTTGTAAGACTAGTGATAGGTCAAAGCTGAGATGGATTGTGTGATCAAGTTTGTTGTCATCCAGTGCGAGGACCTCCAGCTTCTCCTTGGTCGGGGTATCTTTCATGTTGGTGATTTCGGCTGCTGTGATTGCTAGGTCACTGCATCTTTGGATGACTTTAGCGAGGTCTGGTAGCATTCCTATGATGTTTTCTGGTCTCCTTCTATCTGTCGGATCCCCTAGGGTGTATAGAACTTGACAACCTAGTGGAGTGTGGATGGGAAGGCCTTCATTTGGTGAATCCATTACTTGGTATTTGACAGGGACTTTGAGCCTGGTATCGAAGGTTAAGAGGGATATCTCCCCTACGATCCTGTCGGGTTCTCCATTTCCAAATACCAACACTGAAAGGGCTCATATCATCTAGGACTCCACACCCCTTTCCCTGACACCATTCATGTATACTATGTTGACAAAGCCCCCTGGGTCCACCAGCACTTGTTTGATGTTGAAGTTTCTAAGGAAGATAGAGATGACCAATGCGTCGTCATGTGGGTAGTATACACAGGCAATCTCTTATGTCGAGAAGGTGATTTGTACGTGCTCCAAAGGTACAACAGAGTTAGGTGATGATCGATCATTGGAGAGTGCCCTGGTATGTCGTTTGGCCACTGAATACGTATACCCACTGATCTCCAATCCCCCAGTGATGTTGTTAATCATCCTCACATTCCAAGGGGGGTCTTCTAGTGTCGGGGTCACCGGGGACATATCCCTTTTGTCCTAGCCACCCTTCTTTATTAGGTGGGACAGGCATCCTCTCTTCAGCTAGTCAGCGGCCTCCTGATATAGTGCAATACAATCGATAGTGCGATGCCTATGATCCTTGTGAAAATCGCACCACTTTGATTTATCCCCCTGATCTTCAGGCCTTTTAGTCCTTGGAGGCCATTTGACCCCATCTCCCATGTTGGCCAGTGCATGCACAAGTTCCCCAACGGTCACAGCAAAGTTATGCTCCTCCAGCCTTGGTGGGCGCATCTTGTCAGTCACTCCTGTTGGCCTGTCTGAGCCCCTTTTATCAGCTGTGGTGTTAGGGTAAGGTTCAGCTTTCCAACCTTTGCTGGGGTAACGCAGGTTTCTGTTGCGTCAGTTGTTGTGCTTGTCATTGGAGGATTGGTGTTGTCAGTCATTGACCTTATCCTTTTCCCATTGGATATGTGCCCAGACTCGAGCCAATACATCCTCCATGGTGCTCCACGTGTACTTTGTCAACTCCTTGTATAGGTTTGAATCGAGCAGCAGACACTTCCTAAAGGCTAAGATTGTTGTTGTAACATCACAGTTGGAGATGTGAACCTTTTCACAGTTGAACCTGCCTAGGAAGTCTCGGAGTGACTCCCCACGCCACTGAACGACCTTGTACAGGTTGTTAGGCTGCTTGCACAATTTCAGGCTATTGGAGAACTGTCGAATGAACGCTTCGTTGAGGTTTGTGAATGATGCTATGGACTGGGAAGGCAAAGATGTGAACCATTCCATCACAAGGCCAAAGAGGCTAGACTCGAACCCCTTACACATGCAGGCCTCTCGTAGCTCCCGCGGTATCTTGAGGAAGACTGAACTTTTTCAGCATGTTTACTAGGGCTATTTCGTTTGCGAAGGTGAGTCAGCAAAGCTATCGAGTTGACTCTTCTTTATCGGCACTGGCATGCCGGGGATTCTTTCCACAATGGCTTCTAGTTCTTGAAGCTTCTTCAGCCACACCAAGGGTATTGCCGTTAGACCATTGTTGTTCGCGTCAGGTCGCTCGTTGGGTCCTTCCCTGGTTCATCCACCGGTTGCATGGTGGGGTCGAATAGGCTCTCCAGGTTCCGTCTTTCCATCACGTCTTGGTGCCTCAGACCTTTTGAGGGGTTAACCTAACTTGCATTGGATCTTGTTTTAGCAGGGGGATTAGACGTTCAAATTACGGATATATTGTTACACGGGGTTTGGATGACCGACGGGGTGAAATGAGGAGGCAACCCCCAGGGGCGATCAGCATCAATCATGTGCGAGTTGTGTTGTTGGGATTGTTGGGTGACGGACTAGGCCTGAACCTACGCAGCAAATGTGGCGACTTGCTCCCTCGACGTGGTGTTCTCAAATTCTGATCGCTTCGGTAGCTCCTGTTGTCACACGTGTTGTTCCTCCTGAGCAGTGACCTTCTGGCTTGCTCTTCGATTCTTGGTTGACTGCTTTTTGATTATCTCGGCCAACTCCATAATACTCGTCTCTAAGGCAATAGTTGAATGATCATCCAAATTGGATGTTCTTCCTGTCATGATTAAGATCAACAGAAAACAAGAGACATCATATAACAAAGACATAGTGTTCTTTTACGTCAAGCGCAATAGCGTTTTTAAGTAAGACTATTGTTGGGTCCCCACAGTCGACACCAAAATGTTTGTGCAAATTTAATCGAAGGGAATAAAAGAAGTAGATTTGAGCCACCAACAGTAAATTGAAAGGTAACACAACAACTCTTGATGCGAAAGAGATGGAAAAAAAGGATTTTATTAGCTGAGATTCGAAGAGTGACAGTAATTGTGAGCAGAATGTAGAGACAAGAGAGAAGAGCATTCTCAAAATGATTTCAAGTGAGTTTGGATCAATACAACAGGAATAGCATGAAAAATAAATAGCAGGTGTAATGGGTCATCGACCGTTGAGCTATTTCAACGTCTTCTGAAAATCCAAGGAATGTGGCTGCTAGATTCTCAAATCGTAACTGTTTGGTCCGACGTCCGCCTGGTGCTAGTGATGGTCTTGGGTAGGCAGATGGGCTCCCTGTGTCGCCCAAGCATGTGGTCGTTGAACGTTGGTCGTGAGGGCAATGGCTCCTGGAGTGTTTGGTTGCTAGGACTGATAGTGGACATGTTTGGTGGACCATGTCTTGGGCTGGTCTCGTCGGCGGGGCCGTGGACTGATCTGGCCCAAGTCATTTTTTTAGACATACACTCATGGTAATAAATAAAATTACTGAGTAATGAAAAGAAGAAGGATAGAGCTAAAACAACTTCATTTAGCCCAAAATATTTTTAGGAATATTATACAAGGGCTCAAATGAAAAACAATTAAATTAAGCCTAATACAAAATTTCCAGAATTAATTCAATAATCAAAAGGCTAATTACAACTATTATTGAGAGCATTAAAATAAACATATATGCATATAATTATTGGAAGTTAAATTCTCTCACCTTTTTTTACAAAAATTACAGGCCCAAGAAAAAATAATTTCTTTTCCATCAGCCCAATTGACATGGCCCAATGGTTATTAGATTTTTTTTTAAATCTCTAGGCCCAAACAGTTTGGAAGTTTTTTTCATCCGAGGGCCAAAATAGGTGGCCTAGACGCCCTATTTTATTGTACCCCCCAAATCGTGAAGCCCTATGTTTTCTTACAGGGCCCAAAATGTTATGGCCCAAGCACCATTTTAGAATTTTTTAAATATCCTCTACTGAGGGATTCGACCCAGTTTCCAATGTGACCCGGGTGACCTTTCTCATGCAAATGATAGAACTTTTTTTTCCTACAAAAAGGAATACACTAGAGCTAGCAAGCTTTCCGAAAACTTTTCCTCCTTCGGCGAGGAGCCATTAATTCCGATGAGCAAAATTAAAGATAAGAAAGCACATATATAAATACAGAGACAAAGCAAGCACACATACACATACACATATGCAGATCTATACACAGATTCATGTGAAACTACAACAAAATCATCATGACAGGCAATAGAGGAACCAAATAAATTCTAGTTTGGCGCAACCCCAGAAGGGTAGTAAGAATAAGTGCCTCTCACATTCTGATCATGAACATCATTAACATAGCTGATGAAGATAGTAATGGTGACCTTAGGCAGCCTTTGCTGCTAAAGTCTTCGCCCAATGATGGGTGGCCGATTTACCAAGAAGATGAAATCGGAATCAATTTTTTTAGGCAATATCATATTTACCAATTCCTTCCGGATAAAAAAATAATTAAGTCTTTGAATATACTAAGATAGCAAAAATCAGGGCGAAGAACAATAATTTACAAAAGCGTTCTAAAGTATATGCTTTTTCTGAAATAAATTTTATATGGCTATGGTTTCTCCGATGGTCTATTAATTTCTATCAATTTCATTACATTGCAGATTTAATCTTTTTCTCACATGAGATCAATACAATTGAAAACATGTTAATATCATAATTGTGAGCTCATAAACATAAAGTGAGAGTATATCATACGTTGGTCAGAGTCACGTGTTAGCTAGAATGTCGTACTGATAACGTCTTATAAATTTAAGAGAAAGAAGATGAGAGAGAAAATTAAAGAGCAATAGAAGAGAGAGATCTTATTTATTATTTCCAGATTATATATATGTGGTGTCTTATATTTATAGGCATGAATTTACCGTATCAAGATAGATCAATATCAAAGATTATATGAAATAACAATGGGATACAAAATATAATTGGGGATAATGGGAGATATGAACATTCACATAATAATATTTATAATAAATTGCCTATAGTGATGGGATAGTTTATGATACGGGAAGTTAGAGAAATGTTAGGAAATAATATTTATTTAAAATGAAATAAACAACTACACTGAGCTTATCTCAAAAATCTCTCTCCGCTGAAAAAAATCACAAGGATCTCTCTCCACTAAAAAAAATCACAAGGATCTCTCTCCCATTTAGGCTGAAGGATTTTATAGCATACATGAATTGTCGTTCTGGTTGACCTTAGTAACCATACGAACTGGATCACTATGTGGAACTCAATTATAATGCACAACAAAAATACAAAAATATGATAAAGCTATATTTGAGGAGAGAACCTTTTTTTTTTCATTTTGTCAGAAAAAGAGTGTCATCAGTTTTCCCGTTCCTTTACATATATATAGAGGAGATAAGGAAATTGTCTGCTAGCTCCTTAGGCCACGTCTGGGAAACTATCTCTTTAAAACACATCCGAGAAATTGTTCTCTCTAATATTCAAAATCCATATTGGGGAATATTACCCTTCTCTGCCCAACACATTTATTTATTATATTATTCTTAAAAGGGTGGGTTATCCCATTTTTCAACAAAGGCAATTGTTTATCAAAGGTTAAAACTCAAGTTTCTAACCTTTGCCTACTATTTTGATCACAACTTTAAAAATATAAAAAAAATTAATGGGTCTTATTTCATTAGAATTTTTCAATAATAATAATAATAATAATAGATCATTTGCCCAATTTAAATTTAAATTGAGAAAATTATATCTAATGAAACATGAGTTTAAAAACTATAAGGAAATGACCAAACAACTTTGAATTTGATGCATCAAATTCGAATTTATTTACATTAAATTCAAATTCAAACTTTAAGTTGTTTTAAGAAAATTTAAATTTGAGTTTTAAATTTAAATTTGTGCACCCCTTTAAGCTTTTTCTGGTCAATAAATTTGAATTTTAAAGTTAACTTCAAATTTGAGCAGTCCTCCTAGAAAGTAAATTCAAACTTGAGAGTTAACTTCAGTTTTGCTGACTCTTTCTTTCAAATACAAAGTCACATGAACGGCCATCGATTGAACCAATTGTTCCACCGTCCATTTCCTAGTCTGATGATCTGATCTCTTTTTAAAAATAAAATTATGGAGTAAAATTTATTTATTGTCAACATAAAAAAATACTACACTCATAACCATCTCTTTGCATCTATATCTATATATAATCTATAACCTGATTGATTTGGATTTGAATTAAATAGATCCAGAAGGCAATTAAGTTAATCTTGATTATGCTAATTTAGAGTTAGGTTATCAGCTAGCTACTAACATCATTTTTTTCCACAAGTTAATAAATTATTAATATAAGGATCTAATACCTATAATTAGTGAAAAACTATAAGAACTTCATGAAACATGAAATAAAATTATAAGGATTTGCATATTAATTTTTTCAAAAATAATTTAAAAAACGCAGGCAGTATTTAACATAAATATGAAAATATCTAATGCAAGAATTGACCTGAACCACATATGGCTAATACAACACCTGCACTCGCATTCGCATTCGCACTCGCACACAATGAAACATTTCGTTCATAAAAATAAAATAAAATTTATCGTTAAGAAAAAAAGGGAAGAAGAGAAGCATTTGGCTACCTCACAACCCATTACCTTGTCGTTTTTGTATACCTTCTCTGCTTAAAATCAATTATCCATGTTTTATCCAAAAAACAAATATCCACGTGTCCGAATTTTAGCACTATAAGCCTGTGTAATTTAAGGTCAGCACTATAAAAGAAAAGGAAAGAAGAGAAAAAAATTATACAGGCTTATTCAAATTTAATTTATAAAGTGAGTTATTTTTAAGCACAAAAATAATTATTGTGACTTTATGTTAGAACATAACGTTACAAATAAAAATAATTAGTCTTTTATATGTAACTATAAATTTTTGCCAACAGTATGTAACTATGAATTAAAGCTATAGAAACAACTTGTTCAAACTGTAACAAAGTTTACTATTAAAGAACATAAAGATGTATCAAAATAAATATGTTCTCCTAATTTATATTTTTACAATTAACTAATTTATTTTATTTTTAAATTTATTTAAATGAGTTAAGTAGATGCTATATTAAAGAACATGTATAGCATTATTATATAAATATGTAATGAAAAACTTTTGACAAAATTATATTTTTTGTATTAAAAAGAAAAAGGGACAGAGCAATTCAATATTTATCTGTTTTTTGACTTTTCCATCCTGTGAACGGTATTTATTACTCGCATGTTGGGCAGGATATGTAAGGATAAAACGGTCCTTTCACCTAAAACTATTATTAGTGTATTTCCTTCCCGTCCCACGCTATTTAAAGGACGCAAGAGATTTTTGTAACTTCGCGGTCAGAAAGTATCACTCTCTTCATCTCAGCTGTTCTGTGCTTCCTCTGTTTCTACCTTCCAATTCCCAATTTGAGGTTGAAACTATGGCATCTTTGTCTCAGATCCCCCCTTTGGCTTCTAATCTCATCTCTAAACCTTCAATTTCTCTGCCATGCATGTTTGAATTTCCCGGTCAATCCATCAGAAAACCTAACAATAGGCCGCGGCCGGTTCTTTGTGTTCGAGCAGTGACAGACGATGACGAGTGGGGTCCTGATAATAAGAAGGAGGAGGGATCGGCGGTGGCGGTGGCTGTGGCGGAGGAGAAGGCGCAGGAGGAGTTGGAGACTGATCGACTGAAAAAGGCGTTGGTGGATTCGTTTTATGGGACCGATCGAGGACTGAAAGCGACCAGCGAGACGAGAGCGGAGATTGTGGAGCTTATCACGCAACTCGAGGCCAAGAACCCAAACCCTGCTCCTACTGAGGCCTTGACACTCCTCAATGGAAAATGGATTCTCGCGTAAGATCTCCTTTTTCCTTATCTCTTCATTATTTTTGGACTTTTTTCATTTTCTGTTTAGTTTTAAAGAAACATTCTAAAGTGATCTAGAAAATGCTAAAATGTTACTCGTACTTGGGCTTGATCAATGGGATGCGTTAGAGTATGAGTTAAGTGTCTATGATGAAAATAAAATCATGAGATATCCTTAAGCTGAGATGCCGACATGTGGTTGGTGTGGTTCAAGTAATTCAATATTTGACTAGTTAACAAAGTATTAGTAGTGTTACCTTTAGTTTAAGACCTAACAAAACTCAAATCTAAATTAGGTGATAATGTTATACTACATGTTAAAAGGAATTAAAAGGTCATAACATACCAATTTTGGAAGATGAAGATTCTTGAAATACAAAGTAAAAGTGATTATGTGTCGATTTTTCTATCTTGTTAGTTTTTCTTTCAAAAAATTCATATACAAGATATATTTATTAACTAAATGCAACAGCGAGTTTCTTTCCTGTATTATATGCATTTCATACAAGAGATCTAATATCTTATTAATTATGGGGTTTAGGATGAATTGCGGTTATATCTATGTGATTAAAGTAACAATTTGATTGTTAAGTTGTTAGATTCATTTTAATCTTTTTGAAAATTAATAAATACACAAGCTCCTAAAAATGATAAATTCATTATATATATATATATATTACACACGCACATATCAAACTCTTATCAGTTGACCTCAAATTCTTTTTTTTTTGGGGTGTGGGAGACAAACTTATAATGAATTTATTATTTTTAAGAGGTAAATTACATATTTATTAATTTCAACTGCAAAAAATTAAAAGTACTTTTTGACTTAGTCTAACCAATTTGCAGTTTTCATTCCCATTATGATATATAGGATGGCGAGAAGATTAGTTTGGTGTCTTTGTTAGAGAGTTATGCATATATAGGTTGGCACGTGGTCCTGTGGCTTTAAAATTGGCATTAATGAGGTCCTGTGGCTTTAAAATTGGCATTAATGAGTTCAAGATTTAAATTTTGAGAAGTTAGGTGATTTTTAACTGGTATCACTAAAAAGGTATTTAGAGAACTTGATAGAGTTCTGTCGCTTTCATGCATATAGGAAGCCATGTTGATTCGAAGTAAGTATGTAAGAGAAATTTTTAACTAGTAACACTAAAAAGTTATTTAGAGAACTTGATAGAGTTCTGTCGCTTTCATGCATATAGGAAGCCACATTGACTCGAAGTAAGTATGTGAGAGAAATTTTTGTTTGCATTAGCTTTTAAAAAGTGATTATACATAATTCGAAGTAAGTATCTTAGATAAGTTTTGTTTCGACTTGTATGAAAGTGATTCAAAAAATGCTTTTGAGGTGTTCCCAAATATGCTCTCAGAACTTGAACTCAAAAAATGTATGGCCCACTGAAACACTACTTAACCTCAATTAAATTGGACCCTATTCATTGCATGTAGCTTGAAGAAAAAAGTCATATCATTCATAAATTAAGAGTTGTGTATCTTGTTCCACACACACGGATTGTGTGCACAAGCACTTTTGCAAGAAAGTTTCTAGATGGGTTGAATTTTGTAGTGTTTATGGGGTACTTCTTTTTGTATTATTCATTGCACGTACCTTGAAGAAAAAAGTTGTATTATTCATAAATTAAGAGTTGTGCATCTTGTTCCACACACATAGGGATTGTGTGCACAAACACTTATGCAAGAAAGTTTCTAGATGGGAATTTTGTAGTGTTTACGGGGTACTTCTTGTTGTACAGGTACACATCTTTTGCAGGTTTGTTCCCACTTTTGTCAAGGGGAACACTGCCACTGGTGAAGGTGGAGGAAATATCTCAGACCATTGATTCCCAAAACTTCACCGTTCAAAATTCAATTCAGTTTGCTGGTCCTTTGGCTACCACCTCAGTTAGCACCAATGCCAAATTTGAAGTTCGCAGTCCACAACGCGTCCAGGTTTGCCTTCAATCCTACGATGGTTTACGAATTTTGAGGGGCTAAAGTCCTATAGAAGGATGAATTCAATCTGACTAATATGTTGGGCGTATTTTTTTCATGAACCTTATTGTATGTTTAAGGTCTTTACTAACGAAATCCTATGATGTTTACAAATTTTGAGGGACCAAGTCCTACAGAAGGATTAACTCAACTATTAAGATGTTAGGTATATATTTTTCTTGAACACCATCTTGACTAACGAAACTAGTTTCCTGCTTTTGAACATTGTTCAGATAAAATTCGACGAAGGAATCATTGGCACCCCACAGCTGACAGACTCATTGGTGATACCGGAAAACGTGGAGTTCTTGGGACAGAAGATTGACCTGACACCTTTCAAAGGAATACTCAACTCTGTGGAAGATGCAGCCTCAAATGTTGCTAGAACAATTTCCAGTCAGCCTCCTTTGAAGATCCCAATCAGCAACAGCAATGCTCAGTCATGGTTACTTACTACATACCTAGATGAAGAACTCCGTATTTCTCGGGGAGATGGTGGCAGTGTCTTCGTTCTCATCAAGGAGGGAAGCCCCCTTTTGTCAGGCCTAAGCACTTAGTTTGGTTTTAGCTTCTTATAAATGCATGCTCAAAGCGATAAATCTAAATCAGGCCCAAGGTTTCTCGCATGAGTCATGGGATTTAGAAATGCTTTGTGCTTATTTGTGGCTATACTTAATGTTAGTGTAAGAAATAATAAGAATGGTTGGGTTAATGATAATTTTTATATCCAAGGCAAAATAAAAGTGTGTGTGTGTGTAAGGTTACGATTGACATATAGTTAGGATTCCAACGAAAGAAAAATCATGAAGTAAAGTCAATATCTCATATCAAGTGATAGTTAGAGAATGAGAGGATTGAGCCGGTATATGTATGAAGTATTTCTTGGTGAAAGGCGGTTTTGAGTCAGTTTCTATCATACCAGAATTATGAGGCTTTTAACATTTAGAGAGAAAAGCAAGACCTGCTACTGGTTGATTTCTCCATGAAAAGTCAAAAAACTCTTCTAGAGATGTATACTTATGGCAGGAATGTTTAATCCTACTCTTGTGTTCGTAAAGAATAATATCCTAGCCCTCAACACTTAAAGAAGTGAAGGAATTAGTTAAAGAAGGAAAGCATCGATCTCTTGTTCAAGAGATGAGTCATTGAAGGCCAAAGCTGAGAAGGATGCGAATTGTCGAACTTCGTGCATGGCGGTCATGGGGGAATCACAACCACCCTAATGAAAGCCGTTATTGTGTTTCTTCTAGATAACATTAAGCAATCATAAGATTTCACACACCAGGGAAGAGAAGCCATTAGAATAAAGCTGGAATAATGTTTGCTTTAACTATACCTTAAACACAAGAAAGTTTGAAGATGGGATCCTGCTTAGCAAGCTTCCAAACCAGAGGGACCTAGCTAACGGGCATGGAATGAACAGAGATCTAACGAATAAATCCTTTGTCCCTTCTTTTTTCCTTTTCCTTTTCATTTTATTTTTGTCCCCCCCCCCCAAAAAAAAAACAATTTTCTTCAATTTTCTTCTTATCCTCTTTTTCTTTCCCTTTCCCTCCCTCCCTCCCTCTCTCACACACAAACTAAAAATGCCAACCACCATGATCAATAGTGTGACAACCGCAGAAACTGCGATAAGCCTAGTTATCACAGCTTCATCCCAACTACATCACAACCTTATCACCCAATCTTTATAGTGTCTTGATCAATAATCTCAAAACATGCTACCTTATTCAACTCATGTTTCATAAAAAGTATATTGACAATTATCAACG
This sequence comes from Vachellia collinsii, assembly GCA_006871305.1. NCBI lineage: Eukaryota > Viridiplantae > Streptophyta > Magnoliopsida > Fabales > Fabaceae > Vachellia > Vachellia collinsii. Next base: position 35,802 of record QFDD01000901.1, read on the forward strand.
AGAGTCCAACTCTTTAATGTACGTAAATCGTTTGTTGTTCTAAAGTACATCATTAAACCATAACAATAATTTGAAGCAACTTCCAGTTTACTAAACTCCAATATAATGAAATATAAGCCAGCTTATATTAATAGCTAAATATACAAGTATATAAAATAAAATAATTACAGTTACCTCAATTCCAAACTTAGCCTACACTTGAAGAGTAAGGCCCACAATAATCAACCAACACAGTGATCACCAATGATCTACAATACAATGCAATACACAATCAACATAATGAACAATCCCATTAACTCATCAGGGCCCATTTTTTAAAATCAAGACTAAACAACAATCTAAACTGATTAAAAAATTCTAATCTAATTGATATTAACTTACTTCAAGATTAAAGAACAATTTAAATAATCACTACATCATCTTCCAACAAGATCACAACTCTAACTTCAAGCCCCAGCTCCAAATCTCATAAAATTTACAATCTAACAAAACCAAACCAATTAATAAACTTAATCCAGTCTAAATAACTCATTTAAACTCATAAGGCTGAGTTAAATGTCAATCCATTCTGAAATCCTCAAGAACCCTAGATTTTCCAAAAACCCATACTTGAGAGTGGGAATGAGGTTAGGAATACTTACTTGATGATTTGGAAGCTTAAAAATGATCACCACATGCCAAAATATGAAACCCCACCTGAGCTTCTTCTCGAAACTTCTTCCATTTTTCAAGCTGAGTTCATCGATATTTCTCAGTTTTTTTTACCATTCACCACAGCAAACAACATGGAGGCTCAATACTCTAACTTGACCCGTTCTCCCCAACGAGTGATATAGAGATCCGCTCCCACAATTTGCTTCATTCACTGCGGCAAGAGGCACAGAAAGCAACACCTAACTACCACTCCACTCGCCGTGGTGAACGAGGCCAAATCACACTTCCTCCTAAAGTCCATCTTAGATCACTAAACCTAATCCAAATCAACTCAAAGACTTAATACATAATTGAAAATCAAGATGTTACGCTAGGCCCATCAGTGAGTAAGAATAAGAAATGCATGATCATGCTCAAATGAAATGAGTTTCATTTGTCTTATCAATCAACTTGAGGATCGAGAGGGTATGGTTGAGTCATATGAGAGTGACGTCTCCATGTCTCATGCTCGATCAAAATATTGTATGACAAAAGGCACTTCGTGTGAAGTCCCAAATCAGTTAGGAAGGGGAATGGAGCACGCCTTATAAGGGTGCATGTACCTTTCCTCATGATGCTGGATTATTGCACTTCACATAGAAGACAATTTATATTGGATCACCCATCTCCATATCATTTGAGAGGTCATAATGTCTTGCTAAACTTCGCTTATGACTCAGTGCACCAAATGGGTACTTTGGGCCCATTACCAATGTTATATGATATTACAAGGCGGCATATAAGAATGAGTCAACACGAATTTAAATAGTGAAAGTGATAAAAACACATCCAAAGATGAATTTAAAAAGTTTTGCTCAAGTTATAATGATGTTCCTTGTACTTAAACATTACCAACTTCCAATTGAGCTTGAGATAAACACCTGATGCAAACACAAAACTAGTCATATACAACAACATGCCTGCCTCATAATTGCATATTGTATATAAAGGAGAATGACGGCTAAATTAGTGTCTGAAATGTGGATCGAATGTGCCTTTAATTTTGGTAGTAAACCAAGGAACCTTTGACTTGAAATCTGTATGTCAAGGTATGAAAAACCGGACCGGACCGGCCGGTTCGGACCGGAAACCAGCGAACCGGCCGGTGGTCCGGTCCGGGGACCGGGTTGACCCGGATCAACCCGGCTTCAACCCGGTAAAAAACCGGGTTGGCCGGGTTAGTTATTTTTTTTTTTGAAATTTTTTTTAAATATGATTTTTGTGCTTTTTTTCTTTTAAAAAAAATTTTATATGCTTCCTTTGCTCTTTTTTTTTCCTGAAAAATTACATTAAGGTCCCACGCAAAAAAATTAATATTAGAAATGTCTCAAAAGGTTTTTAATAATAAGTAAAAGAGTACCATTGACAAGTGAATGGGTTATCAGTAGCAACCTTTGAAACTTTTCTTATATTAATTTTCTTGTATGGGACCTTAATGCAATTTTTCTTTTTTTTTATTTACTGTTTTTATTAATATTTAGTGACAAAGGGAAGAACTAGATGATATTTCTTCTTTTCCTTTTTTTTT
>QFDD01000902.1:0-31410 GCA_006871305.1 Vachellia collinsii
GAATCAAGGAATCTCAACACGAAACTTCAGGGGAATACCGAATTGCCTCCGATGAGGAGATCTGGAGAAGATGGTCAGAAACCACCTTGACATGCACCGGAGGAAGATTCTGGCAGAGTCGGAGCGTGACCACCACGTGTCGTCAAGGAGACGTCGGAACAGGTTGAAATTTCCGGTGAAGACCGAACAGAGGGCGGGGAAGGCACTGGTGTGGCGAGTGTAGGCAGAAGGGAACTCAAAATGGGAGATCTGAAAAATGAACTCTTCCTCTCTTAAGTGTACACAAAATGGGAAGAAGAAAAAATGAGCTCTGATACCATGAACAAGAATATTCAGAATGTCTTATACTTTCAACATATGAACTTAGGTATTTATACAAGAGAATTGGTGTGTGTGAAAACATGGTGTGAAAACATAATTATTCCTAATCATGCTTAATACCTAATTATACCTAATCATGCCTAATACCTAATTATACCTAATCATGCATGATACCTAATTATACCTAATTAAACCTAATCATGCCTAATAAAAAGTATCACTTTTGAAGCAATTATATCTCAGAAGTTACTAATCAGTAGCAATGTCGCTCTAAGCAAACTCAATTGAAAACGGTTGTTTGGCACGTAATATCAACCTTCACGTAGGAATACACGTTATACCGGTTTTTTTTTTTTCTGTTTTTTTTCTTCTTCTTCCTCACTGTTGACTCTACCCCTCGCACCATACTCAACAGTCAACACCTACCTCAAGCTCTCTCTTCCCTCGATGAACAGCTGTGTAAAAAGACGACTGGAGAACACAATCCGCCGCCGCCGTCAGGTGCCGACGATCTCGCGCAGGACAAAGGCCGTGGAGTCAAAAACCACGCGGCTCATCCAGGAATATCGTGTTTTGGTTTAGAACCCATTACTTGTTGCATACTTATGATACATTACTATTGTTGCTCACTCCATATCTCTGCAAAAATTATTTTTTAGAGCTCCTTTAATTTGATGGACGACACGAGAACAAATTTCATATGCAGCTGGAGGACATTTGCTATTTTAGGATTGGAAGAAAAAAAAACTATTTTGGCAACAAAAAAAAAAGATTGGAAAATAATCTGGGCAGTTATTGGACGACTATGGGATGCAGATGCAATCCAAGGCAAATAACAGTGACAGTTGTCGCCTGAATGTAAATGTGATGGATAGGTTTCATGCAATGATGAAAATGATGTCAAGGTTACCTTGCTAAATATTAAATGTATAAGAGGGAGAGTTAATTAGATCTGGATTGTCGAAATTTGATTTAGACTGTTCAAATTTGATTTTTTTTTTAAATGCTATTTTCTTAAATAAAAAATTACCTTTTTTAAAAAATAATAGTTAAGAAATTATTTTTATTTTAAATTCTATATCCGTTGAAATAATTTGTTTAGAAAAATATAAACTTTTAAAATATCAAATCTAAACTGTTCAAATTAGATTTTGACGGTTCAAATTTCATTAACTCTCTTTATTAAATAAAATGTTTAGTAGGATAACTGATTACCTTTTTATTGGAGGAGAAAGCAGTAAAATAAAAAACAGAGAGAATGGAGTTATATAAAAACAAAAAACGTTGAATTAAGTTGTGGGGAAAATGTTGAATTATGTGGCAGACGGACTCCAACAACTCCAACGTTGAATAAACCCTTCGCACCCATCCCTCCGACCCCTCCCCTCCCTTCCGATCCCATCGTTGAAATCACCAACGATATGAAATCACCGCTTCTTCAAGTCGTAGAGAATTATGCTTACCGAGAAGAACAGGCACAAAGAGGGAAGCTATACGTGAGCAACTTACCGGAGGTGAAATGGTTCTTTGCCTTGCTCATTGGCATCGGTACTGGGCTTGCTGCCATTTTCATTAATATTTCTGTTAAGAACTTTGCCGGCTGGAAGTACTGATTGACATTTAATATAAAATAAAATAAAACAGTTAGAGAGGGTTTGTTTGGGAAGTAACAAAACTTAGGTTTCAAACCTTAGTTTCACAGAGGTAAATATGTGAGAGAATTTTATCTCGATTTGTTGATTCCCGAACAATCCCGTTGTACTTGACAAACGTCTGTTTTTACTTTTTATCTTTATGTGTTCAGATGACATTGCTACTTATTTGTGATTTTTGAAGTATAATTGAATGAATGTTGAAAAACTTTTGAAACATAATTACTCCAATAACGATACTTCCAAAATAAAAACAAAGGTCTCGAGATGAGTGAAGCGCGACGAAGTTAACCTGCCTTTCTCCCAAGTCCGAACAACGCTCCGCGCTTCCGAAACTCAAACCAGAGTCCTCTTGCTTACGCGTTCGACTACCGTATAGCAGTGTCGTCCCCAATCTCTGGCGCTCCTTGGGTTCACGCTCTGTCTCTCATGTTAAATTTCGTTGAATATTTCTGTGACTTGGCTATTTAACACGAAAGCCCTGATTTTGCAGACTGTGATGGAAGGAAATGAGAAATTGGCTGATTACAGAGTTGGCACTCTGCCTACTGTTCTTTACATACCCAACTTCATCACAGATATTGAAGAGAATTTTCTTCTCAATAATGTAGCTTTCCTATTCTTATTCAACCTCTTGTACTGATTCTTCGTTCAAGCCTTCCGTTTCCTTCCTTTAATTTTTATTTCTCTTGTTCTTCCCAGATATATGGAGCTCCTCCGTCAAAGTGGAAGTCATTGAAGAATAGGCGGCTACAGAATTGGGGTATGCTTACTTTCTTATTCTACGTATGCTTTCTTTCAATATAGAATATATGTTAGTGGGGATTCAAGAATGACCATGGGTTGGCTAGGGTGTATGATGAACACTATAGTACCTAAATCTGGATCGGCACAAATAAATAAGACCCACTCTCATTCCTAGATGTCTTTTCCAATATGGATAAATAGCATAGTTCAAATATTAAATGAATGATTGTCAAACATAACATGAGAGACACAATTGAATTACTAGGCAGGCATGTACTCACACACATACGTAAGAGATTGTTTGGCAAAAGCCCACCTTTGTAATGGAACCAAACCCTAAAGAGTCTCAAATAAGTACCACGCAGGCCTATTACAATTTAACAACTCCTGTATATGGACTTAAGGGATTGAAATTTATTGGAACCTATCAGGCATGGGTTGTCCCTAAGAAGAATTACTTTTTTCTTTAAAAGTTCAGGAATGATTGAATTCTCAAATTTATTCAAGGTTGGCGTAGACTGAGGCTTATCACTTTCATTCTTAGTAAAGTCAATTTGCTTTTCTGACGTATGTTCATTGTCAGGTGGTGTGGTGCATGAGAAGGGGCTTCTACCTCAAGCTTGTAAGTCAGAAGTACCTGCTTTTTAATCTTAACAGGCAATATGCATGCTATATGAGAGTCATTCTTGCCGGTTTACACACACACACACACACACACACACACACACCAGATTTCCAAACACTGACAACTGAGCACTTATCTTGGACCTGTCATTTATTGAAATACCAAGAAAATTTTTTAGCCCTTTAAGCTGGTGCAACTTGTGTGTTCTTAAATAGGAAAGTTTTGTGTGCCTACGATAGTGATATTTTTTTCAGTTTATTTTGTTTTTTTCCTCCAGCTATTGTTTCACTTGTTAGAAGTATGTTTTATGATGTGGGTCTCATCATTGCTGTGCTACCTTTGTAAACACTAGACAGTGTTGGGTTTGTACCTTTTTCTGCATTTCTTGGCAAAATGTTGTGTTGTTGAACTGTGAAAATAATGCAACGAGTTTATATTAATTTGCATGACTTTATTTTTCTGTTTTTGAAATTGTCTTAATCACTCAAGGAGAGGAAGAATGACAATACATATCCAACTTCCTAATGAATCATATAGGTTTTTTTGTCGCAAGCAATTTTAAACTTGCTACTGTTTTTGAATATCCTACTGATATCATAAGTTCTTCTCTTTTTCAGTGCCTCCATGGTTAACAAACCTCACCCAAAAAATATATGAACAATCAGGACTATTCCCATCAGCCATCAATCATGTTCTCATCAATGAATATCTACCTAACCAAGGCATAATGGTTTGTGACTTTGTGCTGAGCCTCAACCCCTTCTTTTAGCCATTCATGTCGATTTCTCATGCCCTTTCTTTCAGCATTGAATTATACACTGCAAGTTTGAGTTAAAAGTTTCATTGATGATTACTTAACCTCAAATTCATTCTGGAGATTTCTTGCACTCATTCGTCCAAGTCCTAAGGGGTGATAATTGGCTGGTATTTTCAGGATGATGTTTGCTAATGATTCAAAATTGAACGAGGGTTATGCATTTTTCCCTTTTCTTTTATAGTATCAACAACAAGCTCTGATCTTCACTGTCATGATTGCCGCTAGAACAAAACATTTTTTATTTTTTATATGAAGAGAAAAGGCAGATTGAATGCTAGATTTGTGCAGATTTTATCAATAAGCAGCATTATTTTTTCTGCGATCCCTTGCTTATTTTATTTGTCTTTAACATTGTTTCCTTTCTACAGCCACACCAGGATGGGCCTGCCTATTTTCCTGTTGTAGCAATTCTTTCACTTGGATCTCCTGCTGTCATGGACTTCACTCCCCATTCCAGATTGAAACTAGATTCACATGATGTTATTGATGATACTAATAATGATAATGATGATAGAACTATAATGACTGAGAAAAGTAAGTGGCTTGATGATCACCACCCATTTTCTGTCTTGTTGATGCCTCGCAGTCTTCTGATATTCAAGGATCAAGCATATTCAGGTTCTTATCAAATTCTCTAAAGACAAATTTAGGTCAAATTGCTTATGTATATTTGGTTAAGTTCTTTAATCCACTTGTTATTTTGTTATTTTTAGTTGTTAAAATTTAGTGTACTCGTAAATTTACCTAATGGATATAAACAACTTGACTTATGTATTGTCCATTTTCTAATAACCCTATTTTGCAATTTGCTCTTAAGTACTTTTTCTTTCGAAATTTTAGTGACATCATTGTTCCATTTCAGATTACTTGCATGGTATAGAAGATACTGAAGTACATTGCTGTAATGGGGTAAGCTTAAAGTTTGTAAACTTTGATACTTAAAAGCGATATTTTTACTGTTATTTTATTCTGGAAATTTGTTTCCCTCATGCTTTGGAAATTCCTCTTTTCAGGCTGTAAATGAAGCTCAGGCTTTGGAAAACAATGAATCAGATCACACCTTTTCAAGCTCAGAGGAAGCAGTGGAAACAACGGATAGAAGAGAGCATAAGAATGTACATAGGTCATCTAATAGAATTTCACTGACCTGTAGGTTGGTGCCAAAAGTTCACAAAAATTTGTTTAGATTTTGAAGCAACCACCTTCCATTGAGAGTGTGCTGCTATTAATTGTAATGTACTTTTGTACAGCCTCTGTACCTTATTTTTATACTTATAATTACACTGTTTATCACTCATTCATCATCCCCGATGAGGAAGTAATATCTTGGTTACTACCTTCCTTTGTTCTGGATATCAATATAAAAGTTATACAATTAATTAGTAAATATTAAAAAAATTAGTTGAATTATTTATTGGAATTACTTTAATGAAAAACTTCTTAATATATACAATGATATATATTGTTCAATGTCTAGGTTTAAAAAATAAAAAAAATTGGATAAATAGACATTTGATTGAATCTAATATTATATTAATTATCAATAGTACCATATCACCTCAAAAACTATATCTTATTACATATATATATGCATATATAAAAGACATGATGGAGTATTAGATCAAAATACATGGTGCATTTTGATTAAACATTAACAAGAGTGGTATTTTAAAAAATTAAAGAAAGATATAATTAAGAGAGATTTATGAAATGTTATTATTCATTTGTAAATTTAAAATAATAATTTTGCAAAATAAAAAGTGTCTAAAATTCAACAACACACATGCTGCATCTTGGAGCCTTTGACCCTTCCCAAAGTGGTTTTGAATTGCGATGCGGTCATAGAGTAAAACCTCTCACATTTCTTCTGAATCCGATAATACGATACATGTTCTTTCTTCTCCAGCCAAGGTTCTCACCGATTCCGTGCAGAGATTCACAATTCTTCAGCCTCAGCTCTTTCTCTTCTTTCTTGTTTCTTCGCTTGTCGTTCACAGTTTCTTCTTAAGATATCAAATTCAACAATTGATTTTGGATTTGTCGCATCAGATATCTTCCTCATATATCCGCAGCTCAAAGGTACTGCTATTCTGAAGCTCCGTTTTCGTATCGGATCTATTGTAGGCAATATCTCTCTCCTTCTTCACTCTTCTTGTGCACTCTTGGCTTTGGGTTATGACCGATTTGTTTGGTTCTGGTTACTCATATTTTGTTTGCACCATCCCTTTGCTTCGTTTGACTGCTAGTCATTGGCATTTGGAAGGATTTTACCTGGGTTGTAGCTGAAAAAATTATTTGGTTAGCACTGTATGGGAGCTTTTATTATCTAAATGCCTTGGACTGGTTTTCTCATTCCGTTTGGGTTGAGCAGAAGAAAACAAATAGAACAGAAAAAATTCTGAGAATTCGACATCTTTCTTGGGAAAAAATAGTTGGAAATTGGAATTCTCTTTGTAAATATCACAATTCCCTCCTCAAAATTCGTCTCCATTTTCAAATTTTCAATTTTTTTCTTGCCCTTGTTTCACTTGAAGAATAGTAAGTACTGTAACATTGTTTTTTAAAGGGGATGAATTGATGTAACTGTAGGGAGCTAATAAAATTACAAAGAATATGTACTTTTAAAAATTTTGAAGCATGATTAATTGATAAGAGCTATGGGAAGCAAATGATGGTTTCAACTGAGTAGGGGAAGGAGGGAACTTTTGGAATCGGCGGGGATCCCCAAACTGTTGTAAGTGAAAACAATCATAAGTTCTTCATGCATATTTGAGATTTTTATTCGGAAGACATGAGTTATTGTCATCATAAAATTTAAAAAAGACAATTAATTTGTGAAATGGGACTGACAATAGATTTCTACAAATTATTAAATAGTCTCTGCTTACTTTTTTAAATGAAAAATTGTGCATAATTCCCTTGGGATTGCACAGGAACAGGATGCTTAGGAATCTGTTTTCTAACATTTATGCTGAGTGAATAGTTTCATGTCTTTTTTAAATCTTTCAGGCATTTATCTTGATTGTATTTTCTATTTTATAGAGGTTTGCATTCATCATCTATGGGTTCTTACTCTGACTTGTTTCCTACAAATTTAAAAGAGCAAATACGGAGTCAACTTTTTGTTGCTGAGCTTGTGTTCTCCCTCCCTCCTTTCCTCTCTACTTTCATATGATAGAAAAATCTATATGTGCTTCCATCTAGAGTAGATTTATTTTTCTAAAATGTGAGATTGAAAGTGTTGATTTAGTCTATTGGTTGTAAATATTTTGGCTTTGATATATTTTTTTTCTTGCCCTTAAAATACTCTATTTCATGTTGACGTCTCCTTCATGTAGGCAAATTATGCTTTGAGGGGATGAAGAAAGTCCCATATGTGGATACTGAGGTGTGGATTTCCAATATTCAATTTATGGTTTGAGTTTCTTCAGTGAAATTTTCTAACTGTACTTTATCCAGTGATTTTTTCAAGACTATGTCTGCCATGAAGAAGGTTGTCTAGTTGCTGTTTAACAACAGTATATTTTTAGAAAATCAATTTTATAGTTACAATGGGATGTCTATGGCCTCTATTGTGCATAGTGAATTATTTTAATAATTTATTCAAACCATACTCTTCCCTTGGTGAAGTGTTTTGAAGTTAGTTTATGTTAAGCAGCTTTTAATTGTTGCATGCACGTCTGCAAGGTATTTGTGTGGCTGTTAAGTCAACCATGGTTAAATAGCATAACTGCCTTTTCTAGTTTCCCAAGTTTCTTGATTCTAAACTTATTATTCTTGAAAATATCTGATAGGGTCTCACCTTTTTCTTCTTGACAACATGTTATTGTGGTCTAATGCTTTTGTCATTACAATTCTCATTCAGGTTGTAATCAATGAAGAATTATCTTTTTAATCTGAATTTGGGCTACTGGCTGAGTTCATTCCTTTTGCTGTTTAATAGAAGTCTGAGAAAACTAGCTTCATGGTTCTATTTGACAAGTTGGTGAAGGAACTTCGGGAACCTGTAGACTTTGAACTTCCAGATTGGTGTAATAAGTGGACGCCAATGCCTTACACCTCTATAAAACGAAGTATCTTTTATTAATTATGGCTAACTTGTTATGCCTCTCATATCTATTTCAATATCATGCATTTCTGTTTGGGTTTATATTTATTAAGAATTATATGGGTGTTTCTATGTGATGATTCAGGTGACATCCGATCTATAATTTGTCACAGTTCCTTTCTTTGTTCTGAAGTATTTATTTTGCTTTCACATTCTTTATCTGTCCTTCTATCTTTCTTTATCCTTGTTGGTCCTTATGAATTAAGATATATATCGCACGAAGAAGGTCAGGAAACGACTTGATGATGATGATGGCATTTTCTGTTCCTGTACTCCCTCAGCTGGATCTTCTAGTGTATGCGGTAAAGACTGCCTCTGTGGGTAAGTGCTGTCCTCTTCATAATTTGTTTTTGTTCCTGTATTTGTCTTGGAAAACTAAACATATCTTCAAATTTTTACAAAGGGTAGCCTGGCACATTCCTTAAACCCTGCCTGCCAAGTAAATATGGGTTACAAGTATAATAAAATTGCTTTGCAAATTTTTCCTGGCTGAAAGGATTATTGATGATGGATGAGTTGCACATTTTTCTTGGCTTCCAGTGGTGATCCACAGTTATGCACTGTTTGACGAGAAGTGCTATGTGAAGTGAGATTAAGATTAGTTGTTAGATTGCTGAATGAGCATCAGAAATAGGAAGGCCATTTTCAGAATTTGAATCATACAGACTTGTATAATTAGTATCTTGACTCTGTTACAATCTTCCTATTCCTCACTTTTTTCTCTCTCCATTTTTTAACTGAACAATTTTCATTTGTTGTTATGGGTTTCCAATGTTTGGAATTAGAAGGGGCCTTTTTTTTTGTTGGGCCCCCTGCGCCCCCCTGGGGCCAGACTGAATGTGCTCATGAACTTTAGATGCATCTGAGTTGAAAGCTTGGATGATTTCTAGTATTTTGTGTTTTATTTTTTTGGGACCAAAGATTTCTGGTATTTTCACATTTTTCTAAATAGTAGACTTTCATGATTCTGTGATGATGCCTTGGATTGTACTGATTGATACAATTCAAGATCAAGGATGCTTTTACTGCTGTTATCTATCATCATTTTTGGTATTTTGACACATTGCATATAATATGATTTTGATAACTACTAATAGCTTTACCCCATGCATTTTTACCTCATGCATTTTTAATTGTTTCTGGGTATTTAATGCAGCTGTGATATGTGTTTATCATGTTGACTGTTCCTGCAGGATGCTGTTTTCTACATGCTCTTCAGGCTGTAAATGTGGGAGCTCCTGTCTGAACAAACCATTCCAGAGTCGACCTGTGAAGAAGATGAAACTGGTCAAGGTACTGGTTCAGGGCTTTTTCTTCTTAAATTTATTTTTATGGCGTAGATATTACATAATACTCTCCCAGCTTGTTTCTTTAAGTAAATTTTAACTTGCTCCTGTGAAAAGTTGAAGTTTATGAATTTATGTTGCCTTGATATTTATTCTCATGCTGGCCTTGTTAGTTTCTTCCTACATCATGTTTCAATCTATAGGCATGTGAACTTAGTTGCTGATTGCTTGTTTGTTCTTGCCACAACGTTTTATTCAGAATGATTATCTTAATAGGGCACTCATTGTGATTTTTTATTCCCATCCTAATGCATATATTTGCTATTGATCAAGATAACCAAAGGTAGTTTTTCCATCTTCCCTTTCTAACTTTAAAATGCAAGGAGTCTTTAGTCTATTAAATTCTGTCAAGGCTATTAATAAAAATATGTGATATAAATGTAAAATGTAAAATTGAATATGAAATTTGTTATGTTTAAAATTGCAGTTTCTTTCTGAAGTTACCTCGTTTTCCTCTGCCACTTCTGCTTCTTCCCTATCTTTCCCCCCTTTTTCAATGCAGAAATGCATCTATCTGCTAATTTTCTAATAGGATTATTTGAAGCAAGGTAATCACTGCCATTTCTCAAATGGATCTGCCTGCATACTGTTTACTGAGTGTTATGGTATTGCTTGTAGACAGAGAAATGTGGTTCGGGAATTGTGGCGGATGAGGATATTGAACAAGGGGAGTTTGTGATAGAATATGTAGGAGAAGGTGATCAATGATCAATAATTATTTTCATATATACAAGCAAATATTTGTATGTGTTATTTTAAAACGTATTAATAGATTAATAAATGTTGCTTCTTTCTAGCAGTCATTGATGACAAAGAGTGTGAACAGAGGCTTTGGAATATGAAACATCGAGGGGAGACAAACTTCTACTTATGTGAAATAAATCGAGATATGGTGATTGATGCAACATTCAAGGGAAACAAATCAAGATATATCAACCATAGTTGCTGCCCCAACACTGAGATGCAGAAATGGTTGAATACCAATTCTTTTTCTCACATGGTCATGCAATTAAGTATTTCAAATCTGACATGGTTTTTTTATTAACTTCATCTTATATCTTCCTTTCTCTTTATTTTCTTTTTAAGGATAATTGATGGTGAAACGAGAATTGGCATATTTGCAACTCGTGACATTAAAAAGGGGGAACATCTGACATATGATTACCAGTATGAGCAATTGCTTCATTCTTTAATTGTAATTTTACAGTTGAGGAATGGATCGCCTCAGATAATTTGATGGCCATTATGGTGGATGCTAAATATATAGCAGGTTTGTTCAGTTTGGTGCAGATCAGGATTGTCATTGTGGTGCTGTTGCATGCAGGCGTAAGCTGGGGGTTCGACCACCCAAGCCCAAAATGGCTTCTGATGCTGCATTAAAATTAGTTGCATATCAGGTGGTTTCATCTTATCCAAAATAACAATTATATACAGAATTTTATTCATCTGTTACAATTATGTCAAGCTAAACTTTATTTCAGCTTCTTTATCAAGGAATTTTTTAAGGGGATAATTGTTTTGAATTAGACTATAAACTTTAATAACAATCGGCGTCCACAGATTTCCAGCATTGTATCATCATCATCATAAAATGGGATTTTGAAAGAAAAAAGGGCAAACTAGTATTTAGAATGATTCTCGGTCAATGAAACTGGCGTTTTCATTCCAAAGGTGCTACCAAGCATTCACGGCTGCTGTTCTCTTTCTAATTCCCATGCTAATCAACCAAATGGGCGCTTAGTAATCAGCACAATGATTTTTTTTTTTTTTGGTTTAGTATGTGCAATATGCTATAATATTTGGATCTGTCTTACCACTTGTGGACTAATAGTGGAATTTTTGTACGGGACAGGTTTACCAAAATGGAGGTTTGCATACAGGTTTTTTTTTTCTTTTGTAAAAAATTCTGTTAGTGGTGTGCTTCTTGATTTTTTGTTTGATTGAAACCATGATTTATATCATTAAGTCATTATCTCCTTCACGATCATCTTTACATGTTACTGCATACCCATATTTTCTATTTTGCTTGGCATTTCAGGAACTTCTCACATTGTTGGCCAACGAAAGAGTTCGCACAATTGCCTTGGTCAAGTTGTTAGGATAAATGAGAGGTGGCTTCTAAGTTGTTTATTTTTGAACTTTGATATCCTGTTTGAATGCATTTGGTGTTTTTACATTTCTTCAATAAGAACCCTTCATATATCTTTGCCCAAATGATGGATTGTGATCTTTTTCATTAACATGATGCTCCAGGTTTGGGATTATTAGGCGGTTTGATAAATATTCCAAAAAGCATTTGGTAAGAGATTCCTTGGCTGGATCTTCAATAGTCAAGATTAGCTTTAGGGTCAAATTCATATGCGTTTGTTTTTGCAGATCATGTTTGATGATGGCACTGTTCATTCTCTTGACATGTCAGAACAAGACTGGGAACTTGTGAGAGTATGAGGTAAAAATAACAACTATTCCCCCCCAAAAAAAAAAAAAAGAGTCAATTTTGTTAATCACCAAATATCATATTACAATCACCGCCAAAGCCAAACAAAACACTCAAGAAAATCCTATCCTATAAATACGACCTACCACACAGCTAAACCAAAAAAATACCTGTTACATTAATCTAAAAAAACAAAGAGAAAGTATAGGCAGTAGTTACAACTGATCAAACTATACTATTCTATACCATCACGAGTATTTTGGTTGTGTGCACTCTTCTTCCTCTTCCCTCCTGCACTAAATGAATCAGCCAGTAAAACATTTTCCAAGAGAGTTGGAGCTGTGTCCAGCCACCCATTGGGTGCCAATCCTCTACTCGCAGCAGCTGCCATTATATCTGCAGAATGATTACCTTGGCGTGATCCCAAGGAAAACTCAACATTTGGCCTTCTTTCAGTTATTCACAGGATTTCAGACATGGTTTGTGCACTCTGCCACTCCACTCCAGCACCATTTCTCTTCAGCATAAATCTGTATAGGACTTCACAGTCAGTCTCAATGCAGATATTTAAATTGCGAGCATCTCCACATATCATCAAGGCTTCTTTGAGAGCAAGACATTCAGCCTCAAATGCAGAATGAGCCACAACTTTCTTCCCTAATGCACCTTCAAAGCCTCCTAGATTGTTCCTGCACACAAGTCCTATACCAGCATTGCCATTGTGCTCTAAAAAAGCACCATCAACATTAATTTTCAAGGTGCCTTCATCCGGACCTTCCCACTGCAGTTTCCGTTCCAGGTTTTTTCCTCCTTTTTGTCCATCTCTTCTCCCCCCCAGTCCATCCAATTCCTCCTTAGCACTCCACACCTCATTGACTAAGCTGGACGCCACTGCAACTACTCTTTCAGCATCCACCTTGGCTTCATTGAAAACCCAGTCACATCTCCCTTTCCATATTCCCCAGCATATAGCTGCTATAAATGCCCTTCCTCTATCATCCAAATCCTTATTGTTCAACAATACCTCCTCAAACCACTTCTTGATGTTAGTAATCTGGTCTTGGTCAATTCTCAGAGACAATTCACAGCCAAACCAACATCTACTAGCCCAGGGGCATAACAGCATCATGTGCTTCTTAGTGCTCAATTGCTTATTTAACAAATATGTTAAATAAGCAAATATACAATTTCTAAATATATCAGCAACTTGTGCATTTCCAATTGACATCTTTTTTCTTGGGGAAATGGTGGAAAAGATGGCTCTAGTATTTACTGACTACTTACAACTTGTTCTTCATTTCAGTGTTTTAGGTTGCTATTTTGAAATTGTTTGATGGGACAGAAAGTATTACTGATGGAGTCTAGGGAAGTTGTAATGTTATGGTTTTGGGGCTTTGAGTGGAGTTGGGCAGCAGGCACACGTTACTCTTAGGATGGGTAGGTTTTGGCAATTCTGATAAAGATAGATTTAAACGAGGGAAGATGTTAGGATCTAAATTGGTAGAAAGAAAAAAATACGTGATAGATCCTTATTAAAGTTTGAAGTCAGAATCTAATCCCATAAATTAAGAAAAGATGGAAGAAAATCTCCATTAGAATATGAGCAAGGATCTTAAACTCATATAGTCAATGAAGCCAATTCTAAAAAGGAAAAGAGAGAAAGGATCTCACTCCACTTATCCTCACTAGCCAAATATTTTAGGAGAATCTCCTTAAAGTACAAAGAATGAAACTGAGATATTATTTTTTCTTGACTAGCTTTAGGAAGGTTAGCCTATTTATAAGAATATATTACAATAATTAATATAAAATAATCCTAATATCTTTATTCAAATATTTGATTATTTTAATTCAAAATATACTAAGATACTCTAACTTAATTATACTAGATTCTAACCAACATTGACTTAATAAAAATACTAAGATATTTGTAAATAATATCTCTTTATTATTCTTAATATAAAATAGACTAATAACTCTTAAAATATGGTAACAAATTGATTTATTATCTTCATCCACGATTCTATGATATCTTGTACTTTATCAGAAGACAATATTTGTCATTTAGTCTGTTTTCTCTGTGAAGACAATACTGTCATACCAGTGGTTTGGCTTTTTCTTGCCTAATCAATTCCATCAATTCAGTTTTTCCTCATGTTTTCTTGAGAAATTAGCTTGATTGTCATTAGTTACTGCTTCACCTCCAGCATTTTTCCTCATTTATAATAGGGAAAGACAGGTAAAATGGGTTTTGACTTAATAGTCATTACTGTATGTTGTGTGTGCTGCTTTTGGTGTTTAATGTTAACTGTTTGGTTCGGTAGTTGTAGCTTCATATATATTGTAGAATTATGTGTATGTTATGACCATCTTAGTTAATAATCCCCATGTCGTGAGTATTAAGACGTATTAATCCTTCTGTGAAAGTTTTGATCATTTGGTTATAAAAGTGTTTTCTTCTCTCTCTCGATTCATCATGGTTCAATTTTTTTTTTTTTTTTACTAACCTTCACAGTCAGTCTCTCAGTTAAAATGTCATTTTTCTTGGTTTCTTGGTTCCCACTTCCACCGAGCATGGAAACTAGTCATTTCATTCTGTTCTTAGTGTTGATGTCATCAACATATCTTGTAACAGCTCTGGCACGACCAGCATTGGGAACTTAAAAGGGTGGGAAAATAAGATTGTTGTACTCCTGTTTTGGTGTGTAGGTGGAGAGGTGAACATTGGGGTCATCTTTTGATTGCATGTGGATAGTTCTTTTTGCGGCTCTTGTTAACAGAGTATGAAGCAGAACTGATCATCATAACCCAGCTGATTACAGGTATTAATAATTGGGACTTTATTTTCCTTTGAAAATTGTATTATAGTATTAGCGAAAAGATATTTCTGTTTAAAGTGCCATAAATGATGTCTGTACAAAACCTGGTTCTGTTGTAAGAATAGGACTAACTTTGAACCTTTACCTGAGAATTTGTGCAATGGCTGTAATCAATGCAAACTTTTTTCTGCTAAGTTGATGGTAAGCGATTTAAAATATCATTCATGTAATTAAAAAAGCTTTGCATTGGCCTGCATGATTCCTGTGTCACAGCACGTTTGTAGCCATTGGGAGGGGTGCCTTTATTATTCCATGTTTGTCGTTGCTATTATTCTTGTTATTTTCTGGTGCATGACGAAGGAGTAGACCTCTTGCTAACCTAATCACACCCTTCAGACAATACCCCAAAAAAAATAAAACAAGAACGAAAAATCCATGACCTTCATTGCAAGAGTAGTAGTGAATTAATTTTGCACTTTACGGGGTGAATATGTTAAAGGATTTGTCTTGTGAAGTGCAAAATTGCTTCTCTGCAGAGTTTCCACACACACTGAGGGTTGCACACAACCCGGTAACCTACCCATCCGACCCAACCTGGTCTCACCCAAGAAAAGGGATTTAAAGATAAGGCAGACAAGACCTGGTCCAATACGCCCATCGGGTTATCCAGACTAGATAACTCGGGGTCTAGTAATATATTAATATATTTTATTTTTTTTTAAAATGCATGTTAATATTGTTTTTTCATATTTCCTTTTGGTTTTCTGGGTAGAGTTGATTTATTTCATTGTTTTAATTTGAAATTTGAACCCTAAATTAATATTTTAAATTTTTTAAAATTTCCTTCATCAAACATTTTTAATTAAAAAACCTGGACTAGTTAAAGTAACTTGGTGGACCAAGTCCAACCCAGTCTTGATCCCGGGTTTAACAAGACCGGACCGATACTTCTTTCAGATCAAACTTTGGGTTAATGCTTAATCTCGTCCAACCTAGTTTTTGTGCAGACCTACACAAATAGAGAGAGACACGTGTCTTGTATTGGAGCTTTCTAGTCTTATTGATTCAAGAATGAATTGTATGTGCTTTCTCTTCTCTCTAGCTGATGGCTAACACAACGGGTTTTGGTAGGTCGCCACTGGTAAACTTGTTGAAGCTAATCCCCATACCAAGTTACACCCAACCTAGCTACTCACGCATTGGCTTCCTTCTGATACTATGTAGCTGCATGATTCATATGATGGGACATTATGTTGTATACTCGTGACTTTGGATATGTGAAAGGTGGAAGACTAGTTGGGTAAAAAATAATATCATATGGTAAATTCTGGTTATATGTTTTTTTTTTCCTCTGAAAATTAGAGAGGTATGCACTAACAGTCTGATATTACAAGCAGATCTAACCCATGACCTTCCATTTATTGGGAAAACTTTCATACCACTAGGTTGCAATGTCACTAGCAATTCTGGTAATTTGTTGGCCGTCCTGCTTGCTTGCGCCTCGTTTTGTTGATTGGTAAAAGGCAAAGGCTTGGGCCTGTGAACATATCAAATCCAAACCACACAATTGAAAACCCAACTACCCAGGGATTGGGCTTTATATGTTTTCTTTGACAACATGGCATTGGCGGCTTGTGGGATTTTTTATACTGTAAAAATATGGTCTTTTGCTCTATGCTTAGGGGAAAAAATAGTGTTAGGTTAGACTGTGCAGTCTGATATATACATATTGAACAAAGCCGGCAATAATAAAGTTCTGTTGATTTTTATCCTCACATCAAATGGAATTTGATTTAAAATGATATATGCGGGTTTTTGAGGCTTTTGTTTATGCATGCATGATGAAAATCTTAATTGCCAAATTTTTGTCAGGAAAGAAATCTTGTGGGACTCTGGAACAATAAATTCGGGCAACGACCAGTGATATGACCAAGAGAAATAAACTAAAATCTCGCTCCTTGAACTTTTCTCTTCTTTTTCTCAGAGCCATTTCTGATCCATTTTGTATATGTATATATCTTGGAAAGTAATACTTGATTAATCAGACGACGACGGAGTCGTAACATCCCAAACGCAAGCGTCACGTCATAACCAAAACCGGGAATCCCTCCATTTACTTTCTCGCTCTGCATCTTCTCGTAGATCAGCTTCCGTCGATCTAATAGCTCTGTGCATTCCCGGTGAGCCGTGCAAGACACGCCTGTTTCCCCCATTATGGTCCTGATTGGAGGGAAGCCATTGAAGCGGATGAAGACGAGAGTCACGGCCGATTTCTACGACTTCCTCACTTTCCCGTCGCCGTCACTCGTCGTGGCTGATGAGTACTCCGGCGGACCCTTCCGGACGAACGTGCGCTCGTTCCTTTCAAAGCACGCGCTGCTCCCACCCCCATCAGCACTGTTCCCTCACCTGCTGACCTGGCAGATCCTTTTCCGAGTCGGAGACCGGGCGGATGGACTGGACTCGACGTCGTCAGTGGTGTGTCTCGACGTCGTGGAAGAGGATGTGGCCAGATCCAGATCAGTCTACTGCGATCAGTGTCGAGTTGTTGGTGAGTTGACTCGCTCGCCACTAGGTGATCGATTCTCTTTACATCCCATTTGATCGCTTTGGTTTCATCGTTTTCCGGTTTCTCCCGGTTGACGGTTTCCAAGTTCCAACCACGTCCAAGTCCGGGAGTCTAGGAGAAAATGGTTTATGCGATATGAACTTTAATTTTTAGATATTTTCTCCGAAATAAATGAGAAACTGCCATGATATGATTCAAATGAGGAACGTTAATATAATAACCACTAAAATAGTCAACCAAAAATAAAACTGATATGAAAAGCAAAAATGATTGTGATAAATTGATAATTGAGATTTGATATATTAATCCATTATGACCCACCGTTTGACCCGCATACGTACCCGGATGACAACTTATCGCCGATACAATAGTGAGAAAATCCAATTTATCGGGGCACAGGATTCTGTGGGGCCCATCGAGAGCCGCCCCCGACAGTCTCTCCGTTTTGTTATCGGTTTTATTCCTTCTTTATTAGAGGGGCCACGTGTCGGTCTAATATTTGGAAGACTTTTCCGTGGCAGTCGTTTGTGCGGCGGGACCGTGATGACGACTTTTTCTTTCTTAAGGCCACATTGCTTGCGATCAACTTTTTCTTCTACTGTTACCGAATGCATAAAATACTAAAATGGACGTCATAACCTTCATCTGAAATTGTGAATGCCCCAATCTTTGTTGGCAAAAAAAAAAAAAAAAAAAAGAATGCCCCAATCTTTATTGATCTCCCTATATATGATACCCCTTGTTATTATTAGTTTTTCTTATATTTTTTTCTCTCTTTTGTTTGACTGATACAATGTCAATTTATTTGTAATATAATATTTAACGAAATCTTATTGCTGGATGCGTGGTTATTATTTTCTAATCCTCCTTTATATTTGAAATATTTGTTTAGGTTGGAGTGACCACCCAGTATGCAGGAAACGTTACCACTTTATAATCAAGGCTGATGGTAGCTCCATCGGAGGGTACCATAAGCCATGCATGTGCTGTGGAGATATCTTGCATTTATCAGAATCCAAGTGAGTACCTTCAAACTTCAGCTCTCGTTACTCATGTTCAGTGTTTTGTTTTATTTTATTTTATCTTTTTTTGGGGGTTGGGGGAGTGTCGTCTTCTGAAGTTTTATTATTTTCTATTGCTTTGTTGCAGGATACCTTTTGATTTGTGATACCCGAATCTAGGATTGTAAAATAGGACGGGCGATTTCAATTTAGAGTAGGTGAATGAGATTACTTTTCTTTGCATAATCCAAGTGAGTAAATTATTGAAGGCTATTCAATCCAGTGTAGGTGAATGAGATTACTTTTCTTTGCTTTGACATTAACTTCGTAATTAATTTTGTCAACTTGGAATGGACCCAGTTGTTCTGTATTTTGGTAATGTTAAAGCAACGGGAAATTTCCTATAGTTTGTATCTGTAGGTCGCTGATATAGCTTCTTTGTATACGTTTTCCAGCTGCACTATTGTTTCAATGATATGATGCTTTGATGAAGGTGAATTATTGGCATGTTAGACTCTGAGCAATCAGTCTTTAATCTGGCGTCTGTTATACTATTATAACGAACTTGCAATTGGGTCTCCTATTTCTTATGAGTTATGACACGCTTTGACCCTGAATCTTGTTTCATGTATGTGGTTGGTCATGGACAATGTGCTTGTGATGCCGCTCATATGAGTGGAAGTGAACAAATTTCTGTTTCCATGAATAGGAAGAGGACAATGTGAGTAGTTGGTCGTGGACAATGTGCTTGTGATGCCGCTTATATGAGTGGAAGTGAACAATTTGTGTTTCCATGAATAGGAAGAGGACAATAGATTGTATGTCCTTATATTTACCTCAATCCCATGTTTGTGTAAGGAAAAGAAATTTTGAGATTAGGTTGTAGTTGGTGGATAGATTATGGACATGGTTAGCTTCCAGCTTATGTTTGTATGTTTGAAGTTGTGTTCATAAATAACTTTTTTCTTGTTATTTGGCTTTTGTCAATTTTTTTAAAATTTGTCGATAGCTTCCAATTTGATCTGTTCTGTGTGTTGGTTTGGAGTACCAGTGTACTGATGTATCTGGTTTAATTTATATCCTAGTATATTAAAGTTATAGCTGGTTATGTGGTCACTGGTGTGGTGTATGATGCTTTCTATCTCCAGGTGTAAATCATGCAACCATGTGACAACCACGGATGGTGTTGAAGACTGGGTGTATCACCAGTTAGAAAACACGACCCATCTTTTACATGGTGTTGTCCATGCAAATGGTTATGGGCACCTTCTCCGGGTTAACGGCAGGGAAGGGGGCTCGAGAGTTCTTTCTGGTTGTCATATCATGAACTTCTGGGATCGTCTCTGCAAGTCACTTGGAGCCAGGTTAGGATCTTTTGTTCTAATCACAAGTTCACAACTTCTGCGTCATTAAGTAGTTCTCTTATTCTTCAAGAAAATTCTATTGACTTCTTGCTGCTTCAACTTGTCTTACATCTATGACATCCTCTGTCACCAACTTGAGAATATCAGTTGAAAAATTATATGGGTCTGTACATTACAGCTATGGTTGCATAAAATGTAAATTTCCTATAAATTAGGGGTTAAAGATTAGAAATTAGACTTCCAAAATAATAGCCATCTGGAAATATTTTGACCTTTGGGAAATGGAATCATACGATTGTTTCACACGTCCCCCCTTTTTTGAATAGAAGGCTATGGACAACCCCTTATCCAAAAGGCCATTACATCCTCTCTTTGTCTAAATCCACCAGCCTCCATTGTTTCACGTCCTGTGTAGTTTTTTCATATAACTATGAGCTAAGCTCTTAATTGTGTTCCTTCATCTCTACATGGGCAGAGAAGTTAGTGTAATGGATGTTTCAAAGAAATATGGGCTGGAGTACCGCCTCATCCATGCTATTACAAAGGGGCATCCGTGGTATGGTGATTGGGGCTACCAATTTGGGACTGGTAGCTATGGTCTGACGCATGAAGCATACAAGTCTGCAGTTGAATGCCTTTCCAATCTTCCATTGTCCCTATTCCTCTCTGAAGGACAGAGACCTGATTCTCGATTGCGGGACACAATCTCATATTACGAGTCTTTGTCTGAAACTGGGCTTTTAAATATAAGGGATCTCTTCTGTTTTTTGATTGGTTTGATTCACGATGCTCGCATGACAGTTTCAAGAGCTGATGATGTCACTTGCAAGAAGCACCGTTGTAATGCTGCAGGAGTGGCATGTTTTTCATCAATGAGTGACATTGAACGTGCGGAGGGAGCAATGCTCAGAGTGTTGCGTGCAGTGTCAGGATCCAATTGGGTGAGCTGGCGCACTCTTAAGGGTGCTGTCTGCAAAGTGGGCTCTCCAGAGCTTCTTGACTACTGTCTTGGAGAACTAGGAGGAAAAGCAATATTTGGTGGTATGGTTGTCAATACCCGATGCAATCCTGTAACTGGAGCTTTTGAGTACAGGTCAGACTCCATTCTGATTCATGTAGGCTGCTTTCTCGTGTCTTTTCCATTTTGACTACTACTAAGTAGGTCATACCCCCAGGAGGATATTTAAATTCAGTGTCAGGAGAGGTCACATATCATGATCTCTGATGTTTCAGTTTTTATAATTTTGAAAATAATTTTGTACTGCCTGGTTTTATGCTTTTCAAGGAATGTTGTTTGCTGAGGTGATGATAGTTCTTGACATTGTTGTGCAGTAAGCTGGGGAAAGCAATTATTTTAAAAATATCCATTCATTCAACTCTTCTCTTTTCATCTCTCTCTCTCTCTCACACACACCAGCTTAAACATAATGACTTTTGAGAACATCATTCTAATAGTTACAATGAGGACCAAGGTACCAGCTCATGCACACTTGTGTATTTATGGTTGAACCATTGTTATATTTGGAGTAATACTCAAATTGATGCATTTTTCTAATAACATACCATTGATAGGGAGGAACTCTGTACATGTCATTGTTTTCCTCAATGATTTGATGTTATTGATTAGTATAATTTGAAAGATCCTCTTGTCCTTTGCATTATAGCATTATTTTATTTATCATGAATTTGTTTGCTGCCAATGTTTCATATTTCACTTCTATTTATTTGCAGGCTAGAGGCAGGGAACAACTTTTCCCATCGGACAACATCAAGCAATAAATCTTTGCGCTCTAAGTATCCGTCTGAAGTGAATCTCCTGCATGACTTGAGATATTTATATGAGTCTTTGCTTAATCCGCGTAAGATGCTAAGCTATGACTCTGAGGGGACAGGGACTGCAGCAATGAGCAATGCTCAGAAACTTCTTGACTGCAAGCATTTTGTAAAAGATTATAGGCCTGAGATGTTTCCATTGACAAAGTTGAATAGGATACGCCTCTCATGTCAGGTAGTACTAGTTGATGAAAATGATGAAGCTTTTGCAAGTCCTCCTACAGAATTAATTGTCCTGCCCTGGAATGCCGCTGTATCTGATCTCAAGACTGAAGCATCAAATGCTTTTCAAGATGTATATCTCATGTTCAAAAGATTTCAAGTCGATGAACTTTTTGGCTGTAGCAGTGCAGATGATTGCACTCCAGTCAAACTCTTGATAGGATCAACAGAATCGGTACGTGTCCGAGGAAAATGCATTGGGAAGAATGTATTGAACAAGTTCCAAAGGGAACGTGGGCTTGAGAGGTGGACCGTCGATTGCAGCTGTGGGGCCAAAGATGATGATGGGGAGAGAATGCTGGCATGTGATGCGTGTGGGGTGTGGAGGCACACTAGGTGTTCTGGTATTCATGATGCAGATCCTGTACCTGTGAAGTTTTTTTGCTCAAGATGCCAAAATTTTGAGTTCAGGCCGAATTCAAGTGGACAATGAATAGATGAGGCTGGCTAACATCAGTACTAACATTAGGTGCTTCTGAAACGGCTTGCTAGTGCCATTTAGGTGAGGCATTGACTCATTTCCATGCATGTAAATGCGTCGTTTATGTATTTTGCGTAGGCCTGAAATGATGAACCTGTACATAATAATAGGCCTAAAAGATGACATCAGGATAGGACTTATCGCTTTGACTTCCAGGTTCTTCCTTCTACCTCTTGTTTAATTTTGTATACATTTTACTGACAGACAACTAGTGGATAAAGAAAAATCGAACTTCAAAGTTTTTTATGCAAAGATGTTAGCTCCTGGTTTTTTGGTTGGCGAGCCTTTTCCCTTTTGCACTAAATTGCAATATAGGTTGGTTAATAAATTATCATATTTGGTTTGCTTCAATTCCCAAAGTTATGACTTACGTGAACCAATTAAGTAAATCCTGGCTATTACAATAACAATAACAAAGTCTTATCTCATTAAATGGGGTTGACTACATGAATTACATGATATCATTGTATTTTATTGTAAATCAAACACTAGTTATTAGAATTGGGTAAATTAATGTATTCAAAAAAAAAGAAAGAATTGGGTAAATTAAAGTCAAGTCAATTGTGAATGAATTAATATACACATTCAAGGTGAAATTTGTTAGAAAGTTGATTCATGAATCCGCTCGTAATGTATCAATCACGCAAGCAATTAGTAAAAAAAATTTTGTATCGGTGATGTCTCAAATGGTGAAAAATCCCTAAAACATGTATTTCAGATTTGCTTTTATCAATTCTTCGACAATTGACCGTAATAAAGTGTGTTTAAAAATCTCTTGGCAAAACCGTTGATTTTGAGTCCCAACCCAAGGTACCATGTGGACTATATACGATTTATCATCAGTACCGCCTAACATAGTGATGCATTAATTAATAGTTTAAAGAGTAATATAATAATACTAAGATATATGTGGGGCACTTTAGCTGTTTGTCCTGCATCTCTCTACTCTTGTAAGCAAATGCTTTGCTAGAACATATAGAGTGAAGTGATCACTGTACCCACATGCAAGTTGGACGCGTCCCTAGCACTACTTATACAGGGCGTTGAAATTCAGGCTGCATGCGCAATTTTTTAATGATAACTTTTTTCAGTAACATTTGTTTAATTCTGTGACCCTTATCCCACTATACACATATCTGTTTTGTCGACTTCTGTCTGTATATGGTAGCCAGCTAGGTCGTATGCACTTTAACAACCCCACTTACATTTGACTTCCATTAGATCCAATTCCAGCTAAAGTCTTCACATGCATAGAGTCATAAGTATGATTATACCATACTAGTTGCTAGAATGAGTTTTTACTTGGAACTCAAAATTTGGACTTGAATTCTTCATGGTTTTAATTCTCTATCAGCCTTGAAAGTTCAAACACCTCCTCCTGCTCTGATAGTTTGACACCACCAGGTGGCATGTGAATATTACTCAAAAGTATACTAGTCAAGTTTGCACATATGTGTGGTGTAAATGTGTTTGATTAAACATACTTATCTTGGATGTCAAAGAGAAGACAAGAAATACCAAATGACTTTAAGTAGTGATCACATGTATTGATTAATTAATGGGGATATGCTACTCCCCTCTCACCACCCATAAGTATCAAGGCAGTGACTTAAAGAACCCTTATACTATATGCCCATTTAATCACATGCCAAATATTTTTATTTTTAATTATATAAAGATTATTCTAGCGGCCTTATTTTTTATTTGAGAAGATGTGATAGAATATCTATTAATATCTATCGCCTGAATTAGGTTGCTCCACTATTTCAAGAAATAACATGAATGCTTCATATGTTCCTTCGTATTACTTGTTTAGGAAAATTGTTCCCAACGGGAAAGAAAAACAAAACAAAAGAGGTAACCCCAAGTTAATTATCTCTTTCTCGATGATCTTAAAAAGCTTTGGGTAATGTTTACTTACTTTTTCTTTCCGACAAATTCTGTGTAGCATTATAAGAGAGATTGTGAGGAAAGGGATTTGTACCTAATTCTTATCTTCTCTACCTTCTTTGTCCACCTCATCTTGCATCCTAGATTTCCAATTCATAGTTTATTCAATTATCTTTTTAGCATTTGAAAGTATATGGCATTATACTTCACTGTAATATGTAAATCTTGATCTGGCTAATACTAATTCGACAGCCACTGAATGTGAATTTTCCTTATGTGTCAACTTACAACCAATTAACATGCATTTATTTTATCAGCTTATATCCTTGACCAAGGGGATCAGTTTGCATTTGATAACAGTGGTGTTGCATGAACAGGAGAAAATGACAAACCACTATCTTCGAATCTTTTTCCCTTTTAATTATTAGCATTTATACACACACACAGACATAGTTGCCTCTCCCCATTCAGCTGTTTGCTGCCTTTTCAAATATTTTATTCCCATCATGCCTCATTTCGAGTATTAAGTTCATTCCCCCTTGCCCTCTCTATAATATATATCTTAGGGGTTAGAACAGAGCTCTGCACAAATCGTATCGATGTCCAAGTATTCGAAGATGGTGATGATGACCAAGCTGGTGACTTTGATGCTGCTGTTGGAGCCGATGGTGACAAATGGTTTCAGGATTGGACCGGCCAATAGTCTGAGCATGGATTACTACGTAATGAGCTGCCCCTTCATTGAACCTGTTGTTAGGAACATTGTGAACCAAGCTTTGGAGAATGATCCAAACCTAGCAGCTGGTCTTATTAGAATGCACTTCCATGACTGCTTCATTCAGGTCTTCTTATTCTTCTTCTTCTCCTTCTTCTTCTTCTTCTTCTTCTTCTTCTTATTCTCTCTCTCTCTCTCTCTCTATATATATATATATATAAGTATCTCACTCACACTGGCCTGTAAATATCAGATTATATTGGATACACCACGAAACCACTCATGCAGTTGTGGCCAGTTTAAAAAGTGCTACTTTGCTCACTAGGCCTGCTTTTAACAAGTAGAACTTGCTGTAATGTGTGGAAAAATGGTCATGCTTATAGTGTGTAAAGAAAAGTAGTAAATTGGTTTGGGGTACTGTTTCTCTTCTAGGAGATAAGAATTTAATAAGTTATTATATAATTTTTGTTGGAAGCAAGTGGCTTATGACTAGTGGTTAAATTATAGATTTGACTTGTATGCTTTATTTGGTTATATTAATTTTTTAAATGATTTATTTAAAGTTCATCATAAATTAATCAACAATCAATAATCATGTACTTTTATTATTACAATTTTGAGGAAATCAAGAGGGATAAATTAATAAAAGCAACATGTGCATTTTTTGTTTAAGGTATTAGTATAAAGCAAGATTATTTGACCGTATTGTTTAACCCTAGAATGGCCATATAATTCCAAACATCATTTGTTTCTTTTTCTTTATCATATAAAATCTCACATCTTCAACATTTTATGTATAAACCAACCAGCACACATGAATCACCACTATGAGGTACAGTGCACATTGATAAATAATATTTGCGGTTAGTGACTAAATTGTTTCCCACCAGAGGCATGTTTCAAGGGCAAATCATTCTATAGACATCATGTTAAGAATACAAAACTCGAGCTTACTGATTATTTTACTGTGTGTGTGTGTGTGTGTGTGGAACTTACACAAGTGGTAGATGCTACTAATGAACAGGGATGTGACGGATCGATTCTGATAGACTCTACGAAGGATAACACAGCAGAGAAGGATTCACCAGGAAACTTGAGCCTGAGAGGCTACGAAGTGATTGATAATATCAAAGCAGAGCTTGAATCACAGTGCCCTGGCGTGGTTTCATGTGCTGATATTCTCGCCATGGCAGCTCGAGATGCTGTTTTCTTCGTAAGCCTACTTTTATGTCGTCATCATGCTCCTCCCTAATACCCCAATTCACTTCATCGTCAAGCATTTTTAAGGAATCCTCTTTAATATATATCAAGCCATTAGGAGCTTGTTATGAGCTAGCAAAATAACTAAACTTCATTAAATTAAAGTGCAACTAAAATGTGTCTCATATGAATATTGGATATTGAATGAGATGATGAAATGATGAACAGGCTGGTGGTCCAGTGTACGACATACCAAAAGGAAGGAAGGATGGATCAAGGTCCAAAATTGAAGACACCATCAATCTTCCACCCCCCACCTTCAATGCCTCTCAACTTATCAGAGTGTTTGGCCAACGTGGTTTCACTCCCCGCGAGATCGTCGCTCTCTCTGGTAATAAACATGTACTTGTTTTCTCAAGCATTACAAATTATCAACTCAAACAATAAACTGTTAAATTTGAGTCAGATTCGATTCAAAACATGAAAACACTATTATATATGATGGATGATTTGAATATTCATGCAGGAGCTCACACGCTAGGAGTGGCAAGGTGTGCGTCGTTCAAGAACCGAATAAGCGGCGAAGCAGATCCGACGTTGGACTCAGAATTCGCAGCGTCGCTGTCCCAAACATGCAGCGCCGGCGACAACTCGGAGCAGCCGTTCGACGCCACGAAGAACGTCTTCGACAACGTGTACTTCGAGGCCTTAACTAGGAACAACGGCCTCCTCACCTCCGATCAGACGCTGTACGGCCATCCAGATACCAAGAACTTCGTCGACGCCTATGCCTTTAACCAGGCCATGTTCTTCTTCGATTTCCAACAAGCCATGGTCAATATGGGCTTGCTTGACGTTAAACAGAGTCCCAAGGGCCAAGTTCGAGCCAACTGTCGCAAAGTCAACTGATCCACTGTAAGGTGTGTACAAAGGAGGGAGACGAATGGTTTGTGTTTCTGTTTGTAACACGTATCTGTGAATTGAACAAGCCCCTGAATAATTTATTGTTGTTGCTCATATATCTGTTCAGTATGTTAGATATGGTATGATCTGCACTCAAAATTTGTACTTAGCCTTTTTCCATGTATGATATCTCCATGGTATCTAATATTATTGTACTAAATTTAGCTACTATTATCGAGTCTATGCAAGAGATCACTTTCAACCATCTATCTTCTAAGCAGCAATATCAAGTCCATTTCACTCTATCTAATCAAAGTTCGTATATTTAGTTAGACTTTGATATGTTTTTTTTTTCATGCAAAACATATTTGATTAGTGTAAATGTAGGAAAAATAAGAGAGGAAAAATGTTGTCAAAGGATTCAATAATGTGAAAACACTGAGGTTGTGAAGTCAAATCTGATGTAACTGTAAGTTCTCTTTTAGGAAAAAAAATTAATGGATTGGTTAAAAAAACCATATTGTAATTCATTTCTAACTCTCCCTGGCACAAAAATTTTCATTAGTGATGACTTGGTAAAATTTAGAGATATAACATATTTTAACCTAATGATTTTATGTTGAAACGCTAGCTTTTAAAGTTAAAAAATCTAAAGTTTGTTATAAAATATGATGTGTGGTGTGGATGTTCTTGTGACTTATGAGATTCCACTCATGACATTATGTTCTTTAACCTCTCAAATTAAAAAGTCTTAATTAAGTACGTGTTTCCTTTAACCCCCTATTGTACCATTAAGTTGTTTAATACCCTTGTAACTCCTTAACTTTGTGATCAATGCGTTGGACCCTATAAATAAGGACAATGTACTAAGCCTTTGTACATATAAGTGATCAAGAAGATACACTTTTCTCTCTCAATTTCTTCTTCTATCTTTCTCTTCTTCTACTCTCAAACTCTTTCTCATTTTATAACACGTTATCAGCACGATGGTTCTAACAAAGGTATACTTATCTCAAAGTTACCTTAGCAATTTTCTCTACTTTCTCTTATTGTATCTTCAATTTATATACTCTTAATCAATCTAGGATAATCCGGTGAGCCACTATATGGAATTAGTTAATTCTTTTACCGGATGTTTTAAAACACCGGATTCTATGGCTAGAATTATAGATTGTTGTTGTTATTATATATTATTCTAATCTTCTTTACAAGTTATTTATATTATCGTTGTTATTTTAACATATGACCTGAAGTCATATCATTTTGATATCATATGACCAGAAGTCATATGTCTTACAATATAGCCAAAAGGTATATTCTTCTAATTATATGACAGAAGTCATATAATACTAATTTATCATCATTGGTATGAAGCCATGAGACTTCTAATTTGTTATCACTGGCCTGAAGCCATGACACTTCTAATTTTTTTTGTTATATTTTATTATTTCTTATCTTTAATAATTTCTTATATTTATCATTCTTAGTATTGCCATTTATTTATTTTTATTGTTATTTATTCATTGTTCTTGTAACTTATATTTACTTTCACTCCCACTCCCAATTTATTTTTCATTTTTTTATTCTTTATTCATTTTAATATGGTTATACTCACATTACTATCACTTATATATATATATCAATATATATGTGTATATGTATGTATGTTACCTTAATATTAACTTTATTGTTATCATTGTTTATTATTATTTTTTCTTCTTTCTACTTGTTATTTATATATTTGTTCATATTGTGATATTATTTATATTGTCACTTATATACTTATTTATTTACACTTCATTTATTTATTTGATATCTATATTTTGTTGTTTTAATTCTATTGTTATTTACATTTATATATTCAGCTATTTTATTTTATTTACATTTCATTTATTTCTGTTATTTATTTTATTTTTCATTATCTTTGATCACCATTTTGTTTATTTGTCATTATATTTTTATTATCATTTTCCTTTTATCATTATTTACATTTTGTTTATTTATTTTACATTTTGTTACCACAGTTATTATTTGTTCCTCATTTATGTTGTTTGTTTCCTTATTTATTATTTAATAGCCGTTTTAATGCTTTTAATTATATATATGTGATTTGTAAATTCTAATATTTTATATCATGTTTTAACTATGTTATTGTATTTTACATCCATTTTATCATGATTTTAATTGACATTATTGTTTTTAGTTCAAATCATAACCAATCTTGCCAAACTCGAATTCACAGCGCTTGATATCTCAAGAAAGAATTATCTATCTTAGGTCTTAGATGCTGAAATCCACCTAGACACTAAGAGTATAGATGATGTTATTTTACAAGGAAAGGAAACCACAAGCCAAGATAAGGCCAAGGCCATGATTTTCCTTCACCACCACCTTCATGAGGGCTTAAAAGCTGAATGCTTAACAGTAAAAGATCCATTAGAATTATGGATTAATTTAAAGGAAAGATTTCATCACCAAAAAACGGTGATTTTACCTAGAGCCCGTTATGAATGGATACATTTGAGGCTACAGGATTTTAAGATTGTAAATGAATACAATTTCACAGTTTTTAAAATAAGTTCTTAATTGAAATTAAGTGGTGAGAACATAACTGATGTGGATTTATTAGGAAAAAAAACATTTTCTACTTTCCAGGCCTCGAATATGCTCTTGCAACAGCAATATCGAAAGAAATGTTTTAAAAAGTACTCTGAATTAATGTCATGTCTGTTGGTGGCTGAACAAAATAATGAGCTCTTGATGAAAAATCATGAGATTCGTCCCACTGGATCTGCTCCATTCCCTGAAGCGAATGTGAGCATACGTCATAATTATCATGCTCGTGGTCGTGGACGTGGTTGAAGCCATGGCAAGGGAGGTGATAATTATTGTTACCATAGAGGTAAAAGTAATATACCCACCCAATGAAGAACCATAATGGTGGGCAGAAAAATGACAAGCATGATCCTTCAAAAGTTGTTGAGAATAGATGTTATCGATGTGATGTGAAAGGGCATTGATCACGTCTATGTCGTACGCCTGAGCATTTAGCAAAACTTTATCAAGCCTCCATTAAAAGGAGTGTGAATAATGTGGAAGTAAATTTGGCTTTTCCAAATGAGAATGAGGCGTATAAAAATGATGATGACACACTCCAAGATGATATTAATGTCCTTAATATTATGATGCACTTTGATGTAGTTGATTTCTTCAAGAATCATGATTAGACAAGTTTGGTTGGAAGCTAGCATAATAACCATGTTTTAGTTTATATTTAATTATATTTCTTGACACTAGTTTATGCTTTACTTTCATTCCCTTTTCATATGTAATGAGGTCATTATTGCTTCTTATGTATTTCAACTTTACTTTAATACATTTCTTTTCTTTTGAAGATTATGGATGTTTCAATCATTAGGCATAGAATGAAGATACATGCCTCATAGACAGTGTAACAACACACACTATACTTAAGGATAAAAGATATTTTTCTCATCTAACAATAAGAAGTACAAGAATCAATACTATAGTGGGTAATACAAAATTAATTGAAGACTCCGGAAGAGCAATCATAATATTATCCAACACTACAAAAAAAATAGGTTTTAGTAGCGGTTAATTTGTTGTATTTGTAGCGGTTTTAACCGCTACTAACAACATTAGTAGCGGTTCTCCAAACCGCTACAAAATCCGGCGTGACAAATGATTTTATAGCGGTTATACTTAACCGCTACGCATATAGCAAAACCGCTACTAATTATTACTGGGAAAAATTGAATTTTTATATTAGAAAAAAATTTAATTAAATTTGTAGCGGTTTAGTAACCGCTACTAAATTTTGGCGGTAAAATTTGAAAATAATAGTAAATGAAATTTAAAATCTTGGTGCCTCTTTTAGTAGAGGTGGGTGAACCGCTACAAATGTTGTTCAGATTTTTTGAAAATAAATCTCCCGCCAAAAGTCCTATTTCTTATATAGATAATTTTTTAAAATAATTTCATGTTTAAAATTTTAAAATTTCATAATTTTATTCGATTAAATTTAATTGAGCAATGAATGAATTGGTTATTAATTTTTTAATATTAAAATAGAAATGTTAATATTAAAAATATGTTAAATTTTGAATTATTAAGGTCATATTTTGGATTAGAAGAGAAATATTGATAATGAAGTGATAGATAGAGAGTGGTAGGTATTAAATATCCAATAAAAATAAAACAACATTAGTATGATAAAAAGATGATAAAAATAAATAAGAAACTTTTAAAATAATTATTAAAAGTGAAAAGTAATAATATGTATGTTGATATGAAGAAGAAGGAAGATGAAAATGAAGAAGAGAGAAGAAGGATGAGGAAG